>CAJJDM010000083.1:397097-441266 GCA_905182975.1 Paramecium primaurelia | reverse complement strand
TACAACAATATTTTTCATTTTTACCTTTTTTACAATAATTTTCTGAATTTTAAGAATCTCTATCAATCAAGTAATCTAAAAAGTTTAGCGCCAAAAGATTTATATTTGAATTTTCACAAATATACTAAAAATATTCATTATTATTTTTCATAAAATTAGACACCTGTTTATGCAAATGAAAATTGTTTTTATTTTACTCGTCTTGTCTCTCACTTTTTATCTCTTTTTTATTATATTTTGCATTATATGATTATTTTTGGTATTTCAAACTTCTCATTTATTATTTTTTATTATATAGATTCCAAATATCCTTGAATCTCTATTTTTTAATATTTAATAACTAAAACCCCTTTTTATTTTATTTTTGCTTTCTGTTGATTATTATACTAAATAATTTTTAACTTTGAATCATCTATTATGCATTTTATTATTGACTTTATATATTAAGATTAAGAATCCTCTCTAAATAACCAAAAATATCAATGAACCAATTGAATGATTAATTTTCAATCGATTTCCTTACTAATTCTGAGTTAAACTTATTTTAATTCATTATTTTTTTCTAAACAATTTCTAAATCTGATAAATTTATTATTAGAAATTTTTTGATAATTTTGAAATTTAGAATGCAAAAGAAGATGGGTCATTGAGCTCAAGAATGTAACTTATTAAATTTTATATACTCATATTAATACGTAAAAGTACATTAGCACATTATTTTTTTACTTAAAATGTCAATCAAGTTCTAAACTAAATTAAGAATAATATCTTAATCGCAGATTATATTGATTAATTTAAAAAATTATTTTATACATATCATACTTCTAAGTAAAAAATAATTATTAACAATATGATTTTGAATTTATTTATTGTGATAATCAAATTCTTTTCTAATAAAAAAATTACCACCACTAGACTGTTATTAGGTTTTCTTTCTCCTGAAAAAAGGTATGCTACATCAAATTAGTGAATTTAATTGTTGAATATACTTATACACTAGATAGCTTGTGGAAATTATTTGGTTAAAATGGGAATATCTAATAAATTCTTAAAGTTTTGAAAATTAATTTGTTAAATCTCAAAATACTTTTTCCAATTCCATAAAACAAAAATGTAAATAAAACGAAGAAGTTTAAATTAACTTTATTTTCTATATATCCCTAATTAATTATATTGTTATAAACAGATATTCACATTAGAATTGTTAAACTAAAGATATATTTCAAAAATTCTAAAATAATAAAATTTCAAAAATTTTAGCTTGGTTAATAATTAAATAATTAACAATATCCTTATTATTTGCAACAATTAACTCTGTCATAATTTTTAATTATATTTTATCATGAAAAAAATATTTTCTTATAAGCAATTTGAGACTTTGATTGTGAAATTCAAATTTTATGATGTTTATAAGTAATTAATTTGATGAATTAATTACTTAACATAATGAATTTCAAAATTATCTAAAGAAATTTTTTAATTTGATTAAAATTTCATAGATTCAATTTTAAAACAAATATTCAAAGAAGTTCTTAATTTATTTAAATATTATTTAATTAAGTTATGATAAATAATGTTGAACAGTTATTATGGGTATCATTATTTAGTTATGTAGAGCCAGCTAAACATTTTTCAACTTATTAGATGTTTAATTCTATGTATAAGTTTAAGAAGAATTAGTGTAGTATTTCCGTTAACTTTATCAGTAGCTGAATTAGGTGTGAATGCACAAACAACTTTATTTGTACCATTTAATCTTTCTCCATTACATGCTTTTTGTATTACAAGCACATTTTCACCAGGAATATCATCACCACAAGCAGAATTATTTATATACTCATCTATATCTTCAAATTACATTGATCTACATGATTGGGTTTGTGTAGTTTAACCAATAGGGTAAAGAAGATATATGTACAATCTGCTTCTCCGTACCATCCAGGTCGTATAACTTGGGCAATGTTAAAGAGGATACATTTAGTTCCATCGGTTTTATTGGAACTGTAAATTGGCTGTTAATGGAGCTACAGTTTTTGGTAATTGAGGCTATACCCATATCAGATAAAAAATATATTAATGATAAAGATATTAAATATAATTTTATAACTAGTGCTCCATTTACTAGATGAAAGACTTGTGATTACTTTTTTTATCCAAATAGTAGTGGTCTTTATTAAAAAGTGACTGATTCAACTAGTTTAACTAAAGTGGCATCACAATCTTGTGCTAATTAGAAAATAGATTCAACTAAGATAGAAGCATAAAAGAAAATCATTATATTGTAATAGTATTAAGACAAACTGCTATTTTCAAACTAGATGTTAAAATGGCTGTGACAATAATGGAATACATTTGTCACATCATTTATTGCTTGAGGATAATGGGGAAGCGTTGCTCTTACTAGAGCCAACACAAAAAATAATTTCTTTGAGCAAGAATAGGTTTAACTTGTGATGCTGCAACATGCGAGGATATTCAAAGGCTGTAAAGTTAGGGAGATTGTGATAATCAAATCTGGCAATTTAAATAAAATAACATCTACACTCGATTGTGCCATCAGTTTCACTGTAGTACCTTGCACACAAAATGAACATAAAAAGATGCTGGTGATACTTGTATGTACGATGCAACTATAAAAATTCACATATTGTAATATCAAAGTTGATACTAAATTTGATAATTGCACTTATATCAGGTGCATTTGACTATTGAGGTTATAATTGCTTTGATATTACTGATTCAACATCATAAATTTGATTTGATTAGGAGCTTTTGATAGGAAATAAACATATATTTTAGAAACCTTTATAATCCAAATTATGGTTGTGCTAAAGTTTCAGCATCAGGAAAAAATTAGAAAGCCTATTGTAATTATTAATATCCTATACTAGTTATAAAGGTATAAATGAATGTGCCAATTTCTTAAGATAAGAAAATAAAAATGAAGCAACTTATAATGATGAAACTGAATGCACAAATGATGTTGATAGTTGAAAAAAATAATTAAACATATATAAAAAAACTACTAATTGTAGTATAAAATTTTAAAGTCATAAGTTTTGTATAAGTACCTAATATATAATCGTAAGCTTTATTTGTCAATTATTATTTAAATAGTATAATCCTGCTTTCAAGAATCTTCAAGTTGATTTCTTAAAATTACATCTTAATGACTATATGGATTAGTGATATAGCATTTAATACATGTGTCTTGATCATGTTTTAATTAGGTACATAAGGTTGTATTAAAAACCAAACTTATTCCAACACAAACACATTCTTGAATCCATACTTCACAAGTTGAATTATCTTGTGCTTGGACATTTTTGAACAGTATTTTTGTATAAAGTTGTTTCTATAGCTAATGCTGTATTTGTTGCAAAAATCTTGGATAAGCGATTAAATTTTTATAAAATCTTAATTTTTTATTCATTTATTTATCATTCCCAACCTAATTGGATTATTTTGTAATCTTCATTTTTATCGAGTGACTTGAAAATTTTTGGCTGTTTGGTTAAATAAATTTGTATTAAATTACCTTAATTTGCTCCTCGTGTAATTTCTATATTGATAATTATAATGGCCAAATCTAAGGTTAATGAAATAAAATTCTTTTAGCAAAATATTTTAATAACTAAATATTCTAGTTATGTAGATTAATAGTTTATCATTTCAAAGGATATATAAAATGATGAATTATAAGTGAATTCTTTTTCTTTCTCATTATTAAATAAATTATTCTGAAAGCAAAAAATTCTTTAAACCCATCAATTATCAATTTTTTTCAAAAGAAAACTTCCCGAGTTAATAGTCCATTTTCCAAGTCATTAAGTCAATTATTAGTTGGCTAGTATTAATAGAAATTATTTTTATAAATTACTCTATTTTTTTCTAAATAATGATAAAAATTCGTTAATTAAAAATTTTTATGAGACTAAATTATTCATGACAAATTTGGAGTATTTATTTTTTGAGATAAATAAAACTTTAAATACTATAAATCAGAAGGTGAAACTTTTGATCAATTATATTAAATTTTCGATAGGTGTAAAACACATAAGATTTATCATAACAAGTTACTAGAATGTATTGATTTAGATTTCTATTGGTATCTCATTTATAGTTATGATAAGCATGTAAACCGAGATAATGCTAAAAAAAATTCTCAAGAATAAATGGCAAAATATTTACTATTAATGAAGAAGCTCAAATAAAATACATGAGAAATCAAGGACTTTTAAATTTAAAACCTAATGATATTGAAAAAATTCTTACAACTTTAATATGCCCTCAAACGAATCATGTATCTATTTTAACCATAAGCTTTCTGAAAAAGCTCAAGTCTGATAAACACACTACTTGGGATTTTATTTTAGTGAATGCAATCTTTTATTCAATAATGAAAAAATTAAAATTGTATTAGAGTGCACCATTTTTTATGAAACCTATAAATTTTTGGATTAAGAAATTATCCAAAATAAGAATTCTAGTGCATTATTTAACAAATATAAACTATATTATTTCATAATTAGTTTATAGCAAATGATGTAATAATGCATAATTTAATTTGGCAAAGAGATCTTAATTATACTTCTCCTAATTTTAATTCTCTTAGATCTCATTTTTGTTGAATTCATTAATATTTTGATTTTTCATTTTTTGTTAAGCACTAATCAAAATATAAACTAAATAACCAGAATGATTTTATTAATATACATAGCAGACAATTTAAATATAATAAATGAAGAAAAAGGATTTTTTGAAATAATTTGGATGTACTAGCAGAAAATTTAAAAACATAAGTTATTAAAATTATTTTTTGTTATATCATATCCTTAAACTACTATTTAAATTTGAATATTACCTAGATAAAGTTAAATTATTGACAAAAATCTTAAGTATTATTATGATTTAGACTGTTAGTGAGTAAAGGTTAACATCAAAATGAATGATTTTTTTATGATGTCTATTTAATTTAGGAAATTCTTGCTTATTTTTTAACAATATTTATTAAAATTTATCAAATTTCCATTCAGAAGAGAATGATAAGTTAAGCATAGTAAAAAATTAATGTTAAATTTTCTTTCAATAATAAATTAAAATGTTATACTATATAACATAGATGATGAAATTGCACTGTTTAGTATATAGTGTCATTTATTCAATATAAAAGATATAAAACTCATAATTACTAATGACCTTTTTAATTTTTCTTATAAGCCTTAAAAAATGCCGTTGTCTCTTTATAATCATTTCATGAACTGGAAAAATTATTTAATTGGAATAATCGGATTCTATGAAATATAGATTGTTAATTTTTCAGTTATTAAGCAATTTAATATTGATTTGGTTTGATTTTTATATGTTCTAGTCAAGAATTTAGGAATAGAAATTGGAACAATTTCAAAATAAAATATTCTATTGAGAGAGAATCTTTAGATTTCAAAAGAGTAATTTTGTTTTGTCTTTATTAACAATTTACGTTGAAAATGTTTAGATAACAAATAATTAATATTAATGTTATCGAAAATTTTTTGCATTCTTATGTAGTTAATACTATAACATGTGCTACTATGAAAATAACAAAACAGTTTAAAATATTCTATAAAAACTCTTTTTAAATATTCAATCTTAATAAATAGTTGTAATTAATTTAACAATTAATAATCATAATTGTTAAATTAAGAAATATTGTATATGTATTATGAAATACATAATTATGTAAATAAAGAGAATGTTAATAGTTTGATTATCAAAATCCTTAAATGTAAAATATGGAGGTGCATTTTAAATATCCAGAGTATTTTTGAAATAAATATGATTAAAGAAGGATAAATTAAGCTAGACTAGATTTAAGTATCTTAAGTTTAAAATAATAATATATCATTAATTACAAATATTTCAGGTTGTATAAGATTAAACTCCTGAAATAGTATATTAAATCTTTCAAGAAAGAATAAATAATTTTAGAATATTAGCTTTTATTTTTACAATATTCCCATCACAAACTCAAAATATCTCTAAATATTTGAAATATATTTCTCTGATTTTCTGATGAATCAATTTTTCTGTTTGCAATTTTCTCTTTCAAATATTCAAACTAATTTCTAAATGTCATCTAAATAAACAATCATTTAGAATAAAGAGTAATGGATGTAATATTTTTTCATATAGAATAACATTGAAAGTATCTGAGATTGCTTTTTAACTCAATAAACTAATGCCTTATATTATGTTTCGAACTTTTAAATTATTATTAAAGGAGTTATTATAGAAGGGTTATACATTTTTCCCTTTATGAAATTCATAATATTATTAAACTCCTTCTATTTAATACTTACTTATAAAACATTCAACTGTTTATTCTTTTAATATTATTGAAGTAGATTAAGATCTAGGTATTAAAAATATTATGTCATTCAAATATGTAAACATCTTCAAAATTTAACTTCTTAATTCTAATCCTTTACAATTTTATTTATTCCATAAAATTTACTCATTATTATCCTGATAAAGTTTTAGCAATTGTGTGTCATAAAGTATAATAATCAAAATTTAATTAATTATTACTCAGAATAATTTAAGAACTGAATTATTAATAAATTCAAATCTATCTTTCTATCAATAGTTATAGTTATAACTTTTAAAGAAGGAGTTGATATTTATTCTATATACAATCTTTTCATTTCAAGATTTCCTGAACTACTCTAAATTAATAATTATAATGAAGTTTTTTTCATTTTTCACCTAATCCTGATAATATCCATTATCAATATCAAAGATAAATAAGTAAAGATATAAATATATATGATCAAAAAAAGTAATGAACAAATGAACGAACAAAAAAATTTACAATAGAACTAGATTGGTAAGTCGAATATTCACTTTCAAAAAGCTATTCCTAAGCCAAATTCATAATCATGATATATAAATTTTTAATTATTTACTCTATTCAATATTTCTTGTCTCATATGTATATATATGTATATCAACTTATATTTCAATTCAAATAATTTTCTTCATCCCTAAATAAATAAATGTTTAAAATTTACAATATATTTTCTCCAAACATTTAATACCATATGCCAACTTTTTTTCCATTAAGATATTCACCACAATATAAGACTTATCCATACCTAATAGATATTTTTCTCAATTTTACTCATAAAATCCCTCGATTTCTTCGATCCACTTTCCAACCTTAATCGAATCATCCATATGATTATCTTTTAACTTTTCATATTGTCCTCCTCCACTTTAGCAAAACACATGAAATTTTATTTGGAGAAATATTAATAACTATTACATCAAATCATCCTTATAAAATATATTCCATCTTCCTACTTTTTTACCGTTTTCATATTCCCCTTTATAAGTGACTTCACTACTGCTAATAGCGATAATTAATCCCAATAAATTACCTCTTAAACCCATCACTCAATTCAATCCATATACCTGTCTTTAATGAAACCAAAAGATTTTAATCATTAATTTTTTCAACAAATGAACCACCACCACTAAATTAAGAAAAAAAAAAATGTTATAGTAAAATACATCAATTTAATTTTTTCAGCATCATCATCAAAATAATAAATATCCCATTACCCTACTTTAATACCATTTTAGTATTCACCATTATAAGTGATTTTGCTATCTCTAATAAACTAAATTAAATGCAATACCTCCAGAACCCTTCACTTAACTCAATCCACTTGCCTATCTTAAGTGAATCTGAAACAGTATGACCTTCTAGATATTTATCATAAGATCCTCCACCACTAAATTCAGGAATGAAGAGTTAATAAAAATAATTACATTATTTCAAAAAGTTTATTATTTCTTATTCTGTGTAATGTATCCCATCTACCAACTTTTCTCCCATTTTTATAATCACCGATAAGTAAAACTTAAGCCAAACTTAGAAAATTATTATTAATAAAAAATAGTACTCCCAAAACTTATCATTCAACTCAATCCATTTCCCAACTTTGATGGAATCTACAATTTCATCTTTGTCTTATATTTAATTATATAATCCGCAAGCACTAAATTTATTTAAAATTTTCAATTTACATTTATTTTAATTATCTCTACCCTTTCCCTTTATATAAAACATTCCACAGACCAAATTTTTTGCCGCTCTTATATTCACCTTCATAAATGACTTAACTTTAACTATTAATTAAAATTCAAAATTTCTTTTTACTTCCAAAAGTTATCACTCAGCTCTAGCCATTTACCATTCTTTTCACCTTACTCATCATATGAACCTCCACCTCTAAACAACTAATAAATTGAGAAATACATTTCACTATTTTTGTAGATATACTTCCAAATTCCGCTTCTTTAATTATTAATGTAGAGCCCCACTTCAAAAATTTGTGCTTCACTTAATTTCGATTTATAACTAAATTCTACCTCCAATAATTTTTTGATAAATCTTTCCATAAACCTTACTTCTATCCACACTGAGAGTAATATCCACCAACTTCTTAAATGGTTTAATTATTCCAGTCCGCTGTCCACCTACCTACTTTAAAAGAGTTCTGCCCGTATTTTCCAGACCACTTAAGATTATTAATCTATTCTAAATTATTAAAGATTTCAGGTTTTTAGAAAGAATCAAGTACTTAATCACTGAATATGGGGAATAAAAATACGTTCTAAGAATCTATCCATCTTTAGTGTACTTGATTTTCTTTTCTTTAGTAAATGTAATTTAGAATTTAATAGTCTTATACTTTAAGTAACTAGAATCCCAATATGTAAATTCATGTTCTAAAGTTATATTTTACCATTCATCATTTCCATTTTATATAGTCTTTTACTTTGCTCTTGTATATATATAAAATTAATTGCCCTACTTGGTTTTTATTTAGTCAGCCCTTGTTGGTTTAAACTAATCAAACAATGACATTATTTTTAAATTAAAAATTAAATATCAATTTTTCTAATGTTTAATAATTCAATTTACAATACTTTTTCGGAAATCTTTTTAATTATTAATAAATTTAGAGGAATGATAATAAATCCAAAACTAACAAATTTCATTTTATTAATTTATTTGTGTTGCTTATGTTGATTATTATAAACTAATTCATGAAACACAAGACAAAATTATGCAAAAAGTGAGCTAGAACACTTTTATTAATAGAATAAAAAAATATACAAAGTAGATTGACCTCAGAAAATAACAGATTTGATTATCAAGGTTTGAATTTCAAATTTATAACTAGATTCAAAAGTCAAATTAAACCTTATAATAATAATAATGAGTTAGTAATAATTTAAAAATTAGAAAAATATAAAGAAACTTATTAAATGACATATAATCTCATTTTAGAATATAAGCATTTTCAAACTTTTTAACAACTCCCTAGAAATTTTGAAATTATAAAGAATTCTTTAAAGAAGATTATTGATATATTTATATTATGACTTAAATCTCTAATGAATTGGCATAATCTGATTGAATCTCTACTTGACCATTACAATATTCATTCAGGAATTTAATTTCTTTCTTAAAATTCATTATCTTATTTAATAATCCATAATGTTTATTTCAAAACTAATCTCAATTTTATCTTTTAAACCTCTAAATTTCAATCGAATAAATTAATCATAGAGGGAACTTATAAATTTGTAATTAAGTATCATACTTAATTCAATTTAATAGTATTTAATTTTCAAATTTTACACTAAGTATTTAAAGGAAATAAATGAGAATACTTTCAATAAGGAAATCAAAAAGAAGGATAGATAAATAAGAATAATTGAGAATTTACTAGTTGTTAGAAAATGGTATTCCTAAATTGTAAGAGATGCCAAAAGATAGAGAAAAAATTTATCTTTTAGGATAAATAATTAGTCGATTAAGCTGCTTAGTCCTTCAATCATGTTATATTAAACCAAGAATGAAAATAAGGTTAGATTGTAAAAGGATGTGAAGAGAGCTTAGATCATAATGTCAATAATTTAATATCCAAAAGTTATTTTTAAAGTAGATTTGAGGTTCAAAAAATCATTTAATCCTTTTATACAATAGATAATTCTTTTACTTACGATGTAACATTCAAAATGATATTATAAAGATAAATTAATAATCATAACATTGAAAAGATGTTAAACTCGTCACAGTGTTTAAAGCTAACCTTATAAACTTTTAATAAAACTCTTACTTGATTTATCAACTGATTTATAAAATTTATTTGTTTGATTTACTTGAAATCTTGTTTGCTCAAATAATTCAATCAAGTATAAAGAATCAGTTCTAGAATTTGGTCATAGATTAAGCTTTATAAATAACTGTCATTTTTTAATCAAATAGTCTATAGAATTTTTCTATGGTAACTAATGAAGGAAGATATAAGTATTTTTTATAATATATCAAAATCTTATTAAATTTATGAATTAATAATGAAATGATATATTTATTAATTTATTAAAAATTAATATTATAGATTTTTCTATTAGAATTTGTATTTTTAATTTTTTGTTTTGTAAAAATCAATATAAAAATAGGTAATTAATGTCCTTTACAACACAAAGATTTAGTTTATCTATCAACTTTAAAGTAGATACGTAATTTTTGAATGGCCTAAATACTAATGATATTAAAAACAGCAAATAGGGAAATTATTAATTTTTAACATGATTTAAACTTTGAAGTAATTGAGAAAATTTTATGATTTTAATAGTTATAAATAAAAGAAAAAAACCCAATTTATTTAATTTACAAGCTAATCCAACAATGAATTAAAGCTAATACAAATTAATCTTAAGAAATCTATATAATCTAAGTGATATGAACTTTAGCACGATGCATTTCTCCTAATTTTTAGTCTGACCATTTCAATCGAAGAGTAAATTTAGGTTAATCCCCATAGCTTATATCTATCTATATGGATTAAATTAGTACATATAAAAGAAAATATTTGATATTAAAAATTTTTTTTTAAATCCATATTTTTCAAGATACTATATTTGACTTAAATTCTTTTCTTTAATTCAATTTAAATATCCTTAATCAATAACTAATTAATTTAATTAAAATTTTATAGGTTTTCATAAGCTATCTTACTGCTAAAGATGTAAATAGATTTACTCTTCGATTTACTATTGTCAGTGATTTAATTATTATAAACCTTCATTTTGTAATTGAATTTTTTGCCTATTCTTTATTTAAACATATTTATTAATTTTTTATAAAATCAGTTTTTAGGCAAATATTCATGTTTATATCAAGAATAATCATTTTATCAAGAAAGCCAATAATTCTATCAAATAATAGTTAAATAAAATTAAAAATCATTAAAATTCTAAGTGATAAACTTCAATCTATTATATAAATCTTAAGTTTAAATAATTAAAAATAGTTCATTAAATTTCACAATCAGTTAAATGAAAAGGAGGAATTGAAACAATTCCTCCTTTTTTGTTCTAAATTTGCTTTTCTGATTGCTGAATTAATTTATATTGATGCTTTACTATTCTTCTACAGAGAATCTAAAATCAAAACCCTTAATCTCTATTCATTGATTTCTCTTTTGTAACTAAATCTATCATAATGAGCAAAGTATTCAACTCTTACTGTTATTAGAAATTAATCAATCAATTAAACCAAACTTAAATTTTTTTTTCTAATTAATCATATGATCTAGGGCTTATCAATATATCAAAACTTTTCTACCTAATGCTATCTTTAAATTAGAGTAAAACTATTATCAACTATTTTTGATTCTCTTCTAATATAAGATCTTTATTGATTTATAACATTCATATTAATTCTAAACAATTATTTATAAATAGCAATATAAGGATTATAATAAAACCTTATATTAATGAATCCATAATTATGTTGGATTTTGTAAATAAAATAAAGAATTTTATCTAAAATAAATTAATCTATCTGTTTCAATTTAAAATAGTCCTCTAATTTAATAAAAATTAGATTTTATGAAGCTTTTATTTGAAGTAGTTAAGCTACCTATTAATACGGTTTAATCATTTTCTTTAATCAATTTTTAATTTAAAACTTCAATTATTTTTTCAACTAATTTGAAAATATTTAAATTATATCTGTTATTTCAGTTATTTTTCGATTTTTCTCCTTAAACAAAAACCAAATCTATTTCTATATTCCTGTAATCATTCACTCTAGAATGAAAAAATGAATTATGCTTTAGAAAATTTTAAAGGATAATGAAATGTTTGATGTTGAGAATCATCTGTAAACTAATAGTTAGTTTGATTTTTTTAAATGATAATATATAGTTTCTTAAAATTTATATAAATATATATCTATTTTATAAATTAAAATAATCTTTTATTATAAAAATAAGAATACTAAAATCAATATTAAAGTAAAAATACAATTAATTAGCTTTTAAATGAAATGCTCTATTTCCAATCATTCTGAATTTATTTCATTTGCTTGCCTTGATGAATTCTGCACTTAATTTAGATTAGGCTGCGTCTAATGCATTACAAATAACATATAAATAATTTGAAATAAATCCCTGATCTACTTAGTTTTTTATCAGAAAAATCAAAGCAATGCAATAAATTTATTAATCAACTGAATATTCTAAATGAAAAAATTAATGAGATATTTGACTATTTAAATCAGATGATGGGAATAGATTTCTCAATCACAGGTGAAACATTAAAACAGATAAACTCCCAATCTATGAATAATATCATTGCTTAGCTAATTAAATTTAATAGTGAATGCCAACCATTTATTTAATTGGCATCTCAAAACACAGAAACATTAATTAAATGCTTTTCCCAATTTTTTTTAATCATAAGAAATTCTTTAAGATCCTCTAGAATAAAATGACTAAATTACTACAAATAATACAAATTCAGAAATATAATTATTTAAATATCAAGTTATCAACTCTATCAAAGAAAACGATTATTTTTTTTCAGTCTGTTTTAATCAAGATTCTAGTATTATGATTACTGGATATATGGATGGTATAATAAAAATATTTCAATTTAATTATGGAAATATTAAAATTTTATAAAGACTCAATGAACATAAGGGTATAGTAGGATGTTTAAATTATATGAATTAGTCAAATTCATTTATATCTGGTAGTTTAGATAATAGTGTTATAATTTAGAAGATTGATGAAAATAATAAATGATATGCATAATAAAAATTAACAGAATACGATAATTGGGTTCGTTGTATATTGATTAATTAATATGATGATTATCTGGAAGCAGAGACAAAAGCATTAAGTTTTGGAGAAAAGATAATTTATGGTAATGTTCATAAACATTAAATCACCATAATAGTGATATAATGAGTATAAGCTTAAATGAATCTTAGAATTATTTAATTTCTTGTGCTTAAGATGATAATGAAATATTAATAAGTTAATAATAAGAAAATAAAGAATGGATTATTATATAAAAAAATTAATTAAGAAGGTGAAAGATTATGTTTTATTAGTGATAGCTTGTTTATTGTCTAACCATATCTGTCTTCTAAAATGAATATCTATGAGTTGAATCATTAAACTAAATTATTTAACCAAATCAACGAACTTTAAATTAAAAATGGGAGTAGTTGTCATTGTTTTTTTGAATCATAATACATTAAATAAAAGTAAATTTTAGTCTGTAAGAATGGATTTAATATCAATTTAATAAAGATAAACTAATAAGCTGAATTTAAATTAATTTAATTTATTGATCTTGGAACAGGAAATTCTTTTGGCAGATTAACAGCAGATGGATAGTTTATGGTAATATGGGATGATAAAACTTAATAAATTTAGATATTTTTATTTAAAGAAATTAAAAAATGATAAATCTAATATTAAGAAATATATATTAATAATTTCATTTTTAAATAGTTTATTTTTTTTTATAATATCATAATGATTAAAATATCATATTGTTTTGATGTATCATAGATTTTAAATTAAAAAATCAATCATTAAAATAGAGTTTGGAGATTGATTTACAAAATATCTATTTACAAACACAAAAATAGAATATGTATTCAAAAATGATAGAAGAAGATATCAAAGAATTAAGATAAATAAAGTAATTTTATATAAATTTTTTTCCAAAAAGAATTCATTTTATTAAGTTTATTTATAAAAGTATAAGACTTATCTAAATTATATTAATTTCAATAAATTTTAATGCTACTATTTTTGATGAAAAATAATTAATGATGATTCAATATACAATCTAATATATCATATGAAGAATTAAATCAAATAGATAATATATTGATGACCATCATTTTCATAACCTTGCTAATTAATACAGAATTTATTCCTAATCAGAAGAGAGGTTTCCTATTCGTAATGCTTCAAAATAATATTATTTTGCTTCATTTTTTCTTCCCAAAACTAGTAATGTATCAGCTTTATATAAAAATTAAATAATAATACCTTTGCGTTTTAATCTATTTGAATTTTTTTTCAAAAATATTGCTTAATCATAAATTTTTAAGGCTTCATTAAACCTTTATAACAAATGTAGAGAAAGAGCTAAATAAAAATTAGTAATTTCCAACCTTTGTTTTCTAAAGCTTCGTCATTGTTTTTGTTTAGATCAATTGCAGTGTTAAAAGATTAAAGAGCATCTTCAATTCTATTAAGTTTGAGTAATGTAGTTCCTATATAATATTATGCTTTTATATATGCCTCTATTATGGTGTGCTTTATCATTGTGATTGTTGAATTCTATTGCCATCTCATATGCAATAAGGGCTTCCTAGAATCTTTGTAAATTACATAGTGCAAAACCTTTTTTTATAAAAAAAAATACCTTTATTAGAATATGCTAAATAATTAATTGGATTTAAATCTATTGCTGTTTATATATATAAAAGAGCTTCTTCATATTTGCCTAAATTATTTAATAAAGCTCCTGTAAAATGATTATGAGTAATATTAGCTACCTTTATTATTGTAAGCACTCTCATAAGTTGAATTTATTTATAAGGCTAAGTCAAAACATTTTATGGCCTCATCATATTTATTTAGATGATTTAATGTAATTGCTTTGAAGTTGATAATTATGTGAATTACCTTTCCAGTTATAGACAAAATCATGATTATAACCCATCAATAATGAATCATTAAAGGCTGTTAAGGCTTCTTGATATTTTCTTTCTCTAAATAATTTTTCTCCTAAAAATACAATAAGTGAATATTTAATACCTTAATCAAATCTACCTTTTGCTCTACTCAAATATTATGAATGATTATCTCCTGTCTAAGCAATTTGCTAATCTTCTATTTTAACATATCCCTTTGTAGTGGTTTTAAGAGTTAAGACAATAGAATTTAATGATGTTAAGAATTCACCTAAATTAATTATATAATAACACTTTTTTCAGTCTCCTCGACCTTAGAATAATACCCTCTAAAGAAGTTTATTTCAGTTTTAAATTTTAGATACTCTCTTTTTTATAATGTTTCATTCAAATTTTACAATTTTTTGAGATTTTTCTAAATTTTCTTTAGTGATTAACTCAACAACATTTGGAAGGTTTTATCAATTTCTTGTAATTATTCATAAAATAATTTTTCTTATTGAATATACTTTGAGAGATTTTCTGTTATCATATCAAAACCAAGACATTAAGAACTATGATTATTTTATTGATCTTTTAGACATTTCAAACAAAATTGAGGATGTTATTGGCAATCAATATTAACACAAAATCCTAAAATAGCTTAACCCAAATGACTTTCATATCGACAATGAAACTCTGCCATTTTGGTTTCAATTTTATTATTATTAATTATCATTAAAAAATACATAATTGATAAAGTGTTTGCTAAATAATATATAATTCAATTATTTATTAGTTTTAATATAGAAAAATGCATATTCTATACTATTGCAAAATAAAATAAGACACTATTCTAATATTTTGATATCTATTTAATTATAACTTCTTTTTATTACATGTTTCATTAATTCATTAGATCATGATTTAATTAATTCATTTGATCATGATTTCAATCATATATTAGAAGCAGTTAAGTATTGAAAATATAGATTATGATAATAATAAAAATATGATAATAATGAATTGAAATCCTAATATAAACCCAGAAAAATAAAATCTAGAGTTCTTTAATTTTTTACATTTAAATAGAGTGATGGTGTTGAGGCAATAATAATATTAAATATCTATATGTAACTTATGATTTCTTTTATGTATAAACAATAAAATATATTAAGGTATTAAAATAGAGTTTGGAGATTGATTTACAAAATATCTATTTACAAACACAAAAATAGAATATGTATTCAAAAATGATAGAAGAAGATATCAAAGAATTAAGATAAATAAAGTAATTTTATATAAATTTTTTTCCAAAAAGAATTCATTTTATTAAGTTTATTTATAAAAGTATAAGACTTATCTAAATTATATTAATTTCAATAAATTTTAATGCTACTATTTTTGATGAAAAATAATTAATGATGATTCAATATACAATCTAATATATCATATGAAGAATTAAATCAAATAGATAATATATTGATGACCATCATTTTCATAACCTTGCTAATTAATACAGAATTTATTCCTAATCAGAAGAGAGGTTTCCTATTCGTAATGCTTCAAAATAATATTATTTTGCTTCATTTTTTCTTCCCAAAACTAGTAATGTATCAGCTTTATATAAAAATTAAATAATAATACCTTTGCGTTTTAATCTATTTGAATTTTTTTTCAAAAATATTGCTTAATCATAAATTTTTAAGGCTTCATTAAACCTTTATAACAAATGTAGAGAAAGAGCTAAATAAAAATTAGTAATTTCCAACCTTTGTTTTCTAAAGCTTCGTCATTGTTTTTGTTTAGATCAATTGCAGTGTTAAAAGATTAAAGAGCATCTTCAATTCTATTAAGTTTGAGTAATGTAGTTCCTATATAATATTATGCTTTTATATATGCCTCTATTATGGTGTGCTTTATCATTGTGATTGTTGAATTCTATTGCCATCTCATATGCAATAAGGGCTTCCTAGAATCTTTGTAAATTACATAGTGCAAAACCTTTTTTTATAAAAAAAAATACCTTTATTAGAATATGCTAAATAATTAATTGGATTTAAATCTATTGCTGTTTATATATATAAAAGAGCTTCTTCATATTTGCCTAAATTATTTAATAAAGCTCCTGTAAAATGATTATGAGTAATATTAGCTACCTTTATTATTGTAAGCACTCTCATAAGTTGAATTTATTTATAAGGCTAAGTCAAAACATTTTATGGCCTCATCATATTTATTTAGATGATTTAATGTAATTGCTTTGAAGTTGATAATTATGTGAATTACCTTTCCAGTTATAGACAAAATCATGATTATAACCCATCAATAATGAATCATTAAAGGCTGTTAAGGCTTCTTGATATTTTCTTTCTCTAAATAATTTTTCTCCTAAAAATACAATAAGTGAATATTTAATACCTTAATCAAATCTACCTTTTGCTCTACTCAAATATTATGAATGATTATCTCCTGTCTAAGCAATTTGCTAATCTTCTATTTTAACATATCCCTTTGTAGTGGTTTTAAGAGTTAAGACAATAGAATTTAATGATGTTAAGAATTCACCTAAATTAATTATATAATAACACTTTTTTCAGTCTCCTCGACCTTAGAATAATACCCTCTAAAGAAGTTTATTTCAGTTTTAAATTTTAGATACTCTCTTTTTTATAATGTTTCATTCAAATTTTACAATTTTTTGAGATTTTTCTAAATTTTCTTTAGTGATTAACTCAACAACATTTGGAAGGTTTTATCAATTTCTTGTAATTATTCATAAAATAATTTTTCTTATTGAATATACTTTGAGAGATTTTCTGTTATCATATCAAAACCAAGACATTAAGAACTATGATTATTTTATTGATCTTTTAGACATTTCAAACAAAATTGAGGATGTTATTGGCAATCAATATTAACACAAAATCCTAAAATAGCTTAACCCAAATGACTTTCATATCGACAATGAAACTCTGCCATTTTGGTTTCAATTTTATTATTATTAATTATCATTAAAAAATACATAATTGATAAAGTGTTTGCTAAATAATATATAATTCAATTATTTATTAGTTTTAATATAGAAAAATGCATATTCTATACTATTGCAAAATAAAATAAGACACTATTCTAATATTTTGATATCTATTTAATTATAACTTCTTTTTATTACATGTTTCATTAATTCATTAGATCATGATTTAATTAATTCATTTGATCATGATTTCAATCATATATTAGAAGCAGTTAAGTATTGAAAATATAGATTATGATAATAATAAAAATATGATAATAATGAATTGAAATCCTAATATAAACCCAGAAAAATAAAATCTAGAGTTCTTTAATTTTTTACATTTAAATAGAGTGATGGTGTTGAGGCAATAATAATATTAAATATCTATATGTAACTTATGATTTCTTTTATGTATAAACAATAAAATATATTAAGGTATAAAAAGAGATATTGACAAAATGTGTTTTCAAAAAGGATTAATAAGAAATTTATTGATATAAGTATTATTATCATTATACAAAAATCAGAAAAATTATTCTCATTTATTCTCTTAATTTTGTTATACTAAAATTTGGAAGTTAAAAACATTCAGAAATTGAAATCATTATAATACTTGAATTAATTAGCAGAANGACCATCATTTTCATAACCTTGCTAATTAATACAGAATTTATTCCTAATCAGAAGAGAGGTTTCCTATTCGTAATGCTTCAAAATAATATTATTTTGCTTCATTTTTTCTTCCCAAAACTAGTAATGTATCAGCTTTATATAAAAATTAAATAATAATACCTTTGCGTTTTAATCTATTTGAATTTTTTTTCAAAAATATTGCTTAATCATAAATTTTTAAGGCTTCATTAAACCTTTATAACAAATGTAGAGAAAGAGCTAAATAAAAATTAGTAATTTCCAACCTTTGTTTTCTAAAGCTTCGTCATTGTTTTTGTTTAGATCAATTGCAGTGTTAAAAGATTAAAGAGCATCTTCAATTCTATTAAGTTTGAGTAATGTAGTTCCTATATAATATTATGCTTTTATATATGCCTCTATTATGGTGTGCTTTATCATTGTGATTGTTGAATTCTATTGCCATCTCATATGCAATAAGGGCTTCCTAGAATCTTTGTAAATTACATAGTGCAAAACCTTTTTTTATAAAAAAAAATACCTTTATTAGAATATGCTAAATAATTAATTGGATTTAAATCTATTGCTGTTTATATATATAAAAGAGCTTCTTCATATTTGCCTAAATTATTTAATAAAGCTCCTGTAAAATGATTATGAGTAATATTAGCTACCTTTATTATTGTAAGCACTCTCATAAGTTGAATTTATTTATAAGGCTAAGTCAAAACATTTTATGGCCTCATCATATTTATTTAGATGATTTAATGTAATTGCTTTGAAGTTGATAATTATGTGAATTACCTTTCCAGTTATAGACAAAATCATGATTATAACCCATCAATAATGAATCATTAAAGGCTGTTAAGGCTTCTTGATATTTTCTTTCTCTAAATAATTTTTCTCCTAAAAATACAATAAGTGAATATTTAATACCTTAATCAAATCTACCTTTTGCTCTACTCAAATATTATGAATGATTATCTCCTGTCTAAGCAATTTGCTAATCTTCTATTTTAACATATCCCTTTGTAGTGGTTTTAAGAGTTAAGACAATAGAATTTAATGATGTTAAGAATTCACCTAAATTAATTATATAATAACACTTTTTTCAGTCTCCTCGACCTTAGAATAATACCCTCTAAAGAAGTTTATTTCAGTTTTAAATTTTAGATACTCTCTTTTTTATAATGTTTCATTCAAATTTTACAATTTTTTGAGATTTTTCTAAATTTTCTTTAGTGATTAACTCAACAACATTTGGAAGGTTTTATCAATTTCTTGTAATTATTCATAAAATAATTTTTCTTATTGAATATACTTTGAGAGATTTTCTGTTATCATATCAAAACCAAGACATTAAGAACTATGATTATTTTATTGATCTTTTAGACATTTCAAACAAAATTGAGGATGTTATTGGCAATCAATATTAACACAAAATCCTAAAATAGCTTAACCCAAATGACTTTCATATCGACAATGAAACTCTGCCATTTTGGTTTCAATTTTATTATTATTAATTATCATTAAAAAATACATAATTGATAAAGTGTTTGCTAAATAATATATAATTCAATTATTTATTAGTTTTAATATAGAAAAATGCATATTCTATACTATTGCAAAATAAAATAAGACACTATTCTAATATTTTGATATCTATTTAATTATAACTTCTTTTTATTACATGTTTCATTAATTCATTAGATCATGATTTAATTAATTCATTTGATCATGATTTCAATCATATATTAGAAGCAGTTAAGTATTGAAAATATAGATTATGATAATAATAAAAATATGATAATAATGAATTGAAATCCTAATATAAACCCAGAAAAATAAAATCTAGAGTTCTTTAATTTTTTACATTTAAATAGAGTGATGGTGTTGAGGCAATAATAATATTAAATATCTATATGTAACTTATGATTTCTTTTATGTATAAACAATAAAATATATTAAGGTATAAAAAGAGATATTGACAAAATGTGTTTTCAAAAAGGATTAATAAGAAATTTATTGATATAAGTATTATTATCATTATACAAAAATCAGAAAAATTATTCTCATTTATTCTCTTAATTTTGTTATACTAAAATTTGGAAGTTAAAAACATTCAGAAATTGAAATCATTATAATACTTGAATTAATTAGCAGAAATAATATAAATGAAAACTATCAATTTATTAATGAAATCTCATTTTAAAATCTTTCTGCTTGTTCTTTATTAATTTAATTGAGGAAGATTTTTAGTTTATGAGTAGTTAATAATTTTTCCAATTGTTTTCCTGAATAATTGGGAAATTATATTCAGTGAAAAATTGATATAATAAGAATATTGAAGTAAAAGTGTAATAAAATAAACATATATTTTATTTTAATATAGATTGATTTGTCGGATGGGGAATTTTAATTTCAAATTATAGTTCTAATTTAACAACTAAAATATTAATTAATTGAATATTCTGATATACTTTAAATGTAGTTCTATACTTAAAAATAAAAAAAGGTCAGTTAATAATAATATACATTTATCAATTTCCTCGAATAATTAAAAGAACTAAATTTAAATTTAATATGGCGAGGATTCCATTTTAGGAAATATATAAAAACTAAACCCTTAATTAATTACAATTTTTCAAATAAGATAATCCTCTTTTCTTGTAAGTTTTAAAAAAATGAAAAAATTATGCTTATTTCATATATTATATTTGGATTGATTTACAATTAATATTATAAATGGCTGATTTTAGATGTAAAAGTTTCAGAATCAGAGCAATACCAGTATTGTGTTGAATTAGAGGAAGAATGATCATTAAAAAATTACTTTTAAATAGTAATTATAATGTAGCAATCCATTATATTAATCTTCTATTAGATATCATGTTTGATTTTAGAGTAGTTTTCCAATTAGAATTAGATGTTTTAATCAAATAATAAGTACTCAATTACTGTTGGTTGCCTTTATTCTTAGCTTAGAAACATATAGTATGCTATTTATATATGACAATATGAATCTAAAAAGAAGAAATTTAATCTCAATTTACATTTCACAAGAAGGAAAATATAAATACAATTGAGGAAGTTTATTATTAAATATTTTTGTGCTTGAGTGTATGATGATGATCACAATATCATCATATATGAAAACTAATAAGTAGAATATAGTTAAAATATAAATTAGGATTCATAATTGCAAGAATTTTCATGTCAATATTTCCTTAGAGGTTTACTAAGTAACAATTAGAAGAAATTATAATATTAGTGTTAATTAGTGAAATTATATTTCATTCCATTGTATATTATTATAAAAAATATAGGTTCACCCCGTTATTTTGATTATTAAACAAGAACATTGTTCTTTAATTATTTTAATATAATAACTAGATATTTTGATGTATCTTCAGGCTTCTCAATACCATGTTCTTTCAAAAATAGGGTGTGGCTCTGATCATGTGATATATAAAGTTGAGAATAGGTTAAATTCAGAAGAGTGTGCTATAAAAATTGAAAAATCTCCTGGAATAGGCTAGATCCAAAATGAAATTGGGATGCTTAATAAATTAAAAGGTATTTCAGGTATCCCAGTATTAATATCATATGGAGTTACCCCAGAGAATAAGTAATTTATTAAATATAATAAATTAAGATCTTTTCTTATTATTCCATTACTACATGGTAACTTAGGTGAAATAGCCAAAAAGAAATAATTATCTTTAACTTAAATATTAAGGATTGGATTAAGGATTACTGAAATTTTAGAAAAAGTTCATTATTAAAATATACTTCATCTAGACATCAAACCAGAAAACATTATGATATCATAACCTTTAGTAAATGATTCAAAAATATTACATCCTGATCTTATTTAACTTATTGATTTTGGATTATCATAAGAATTAATTAGAAATTCAAAATTATTGAAAGATGTATTTATTGGCTCATTAAATTTTGCCAGCAGATAATCTCATAAAGGAGAATAACTAGGCTATAAGGATGATTTAGAGAGTCTCTTGTATGTTTTGGTTTACTTAAGAAATTGTATGTATATTCTTTACCCTTAGTAACATTGCCATGGTTCCAAAAACCATCTTGGGGTTATAGAGAAGTAGATATCAAAGTAATTGGCAGGATCAAATAATTTCATTTTAAAACTGTTTCCTAAACTTAGAATTTCCCTTTATAGTTTTAAGAGATAATGTCTTACATAGACACATTAAAGTATGACATAATGCCAGATTATGGTTATATTAAAAGCTTATTTATGGAAATGATAAAAAAACCCTAGTGTTCTATTATTCTAAATACACTAAGTATTCTAATCTTCGAATGAAATAGAAACNGGATTAATAAGAAATTTATTGATATAAGTATTATTATCATTATACAAAAATCAGAAAAATTATTCTCATTTATTCTCTTAATTTTGTTATACTAAAATTTGGAAGTTAAAAACATTCAGAAATTGAAATCATTATAATACTTGAATTAATTAGCAGAAATAATATAAATGAAAACTATCAATTTATTAATGAAATCTCATTTTAAAATCTTTCTGCTTGTTCTTTATTAATTTAATTGAGGAAGATTTTTAGTTTATGAGTAGTTAATAATTTTTCCAATTGTTTTCCTGAATAATTGGGAAATTATATTCAGTGAAAAATTGATATAATAAGAATATTGAAGTAAAAGTGTAATAAAATAAACATATATTTTATTTTAATATAGATTGATTTGTCGGATGGGGAATTTTAATTTCAAATTATAGTTCTAATTTAACAACTAAAATATTAATTAATTGAATATTCTGATATACTTTAAATGTAGTTCTATACTTAAAAATAAAAAAAGGTCAGTTAATAATAATATACATTTATCAATTTCCTCGAATAATTAAAAGAACTAAATTTAAATTTAATATGGCGAGGATTCCATTTTAGGAAATATATAAAAACTAAACCCTTAATTAATTACAATTTTTCAAATAAGATAATCCTCTTTTCTTGTAAGTTTTAAAAAAATGAAAAAATTATGCTTATTTCATATATTATATTTGGATTGATTTACAATTAATATTATAAATGGCTGATTTTAGATGTAAAAGTTTCAGAATCAGAGCAATACCAGTATTGTGTTGAATTAGAGGAAGGATGATCATTAAAAAATTACTTTTAAATATTAATTATAATGTAGCAATCCATTATATTAATCTTCTATTAGATATCATGTTTGATTTTAGAGTAGTTTTCCAATTAGAATTAGATGTTTTAATCAAATAATAAGTACTCAATTACTGTTGGTTGCCTTTATTCTTAGCTTAGAAACATATAGTATGCTATTTATATATGACAATATGAATCTAAAAAGAAGAAATTTAATCTCAATTTACATTTCACAAGAAGGAAAATATAAATACAATTGAGGAAGTTTATTATTAAATATTTTTGTGCTTGAGTGTATGATGATGATCACAATATCATCATATATGAAAACTAATAAGTAGAATATAGTTAAAATATAAATTAGGATTCATAATTGCAAGAATTTTCATGTCAATATTTCCTTAGAGGTTTACTAAGTAACAATTAGAAGAAATTATAATATTAGTGTTAATTAGTGAAATTATATTTCATTCCATTGTATATTATTATAAAAAATATAGGTTCACCCCGTTATTTTGATTATTAAACAAGAACATTGTTCTTTAATTATTTTAATATAATAACTAGATATTTTGATGTATCTTCAGGCTTCTCAATACCATGTTCTTTCAAAAATAGGGTGTGGCTCTGATCATGTGATATATAAAGTTGAGAATAGGTTAAATTCAGAAGAGTGTGCTATAAAAATTGAAAAATCTCCTGGAATAGGCTAGATCCAAAATGAAATTGGGATGCTTAATAAATTAAAAGGTATTTCAGGTATCCCAGTATTAATATCATATGGAGTTACCCCAGAGAATAAGTAATTTATTAAATATAATAAATTAAGATCTTTTCTTATTATTCCATTACTACATGGTAACTTAGGTGAAATAGCCAAAAAGAAATAATTATCTTTAACTTAAATATTAAGGATTGGATTAAGGATTACTGAAATTTTAGAAAAAGTTCATTATTAAAATATACTTCATCTAGACATCAAACCAGAAAACATTATGATATCATAACCTTTAGTAAATGATTCAAAAATATTACATCCTGATCTTATTTAACTTATTGATTTTGGATTATCATAAGAATTAATTAGAAATTCAAAATTATTGAAAGATGTATTTATTGGCTCATTAAATTTTGCCAGCAGATAATCTCATAAAGGAGAATAACTAGGCTATAAGGATGATTTAGAGAGTCTCTTGTATGTTTTGGTTTACTTAAGAAATTGTATGTATATTCTTTACCCTTAGTAACATTGCCATGGTTCCAAAAACCATCTTGGGGTTATAGAGAAGTAGATATCAAAGTAATTGGCAGGATCAAATAATTTCATTTTAAAACTGTTTCCTAAACTTAGAATTTCCCTTTATAGTTTTAAGAGATAATGTCTTACATAGACACATTAAAGTATGACATAATGCCAGATTATGGTTATATTAAAAGCTTATTTATGGAAATGATAAAAAAACCCTAGTGTTCTATTATTCTAAATACACTAAGTATTCTAATCTTCGAATGAAATAGAAACTTCAATTTTAATAGAAAATTCTGCTGAGAACAATAAAGACAATAAATCTTGTGATTAAAATATGGAGGATATGTTGAGTTTTGAGACAAAACATGTTCAAATTTCAAAAATAATTGGTAAATATGTGACTAATTCAATTAAATCAATAAGTGATATTAAATCTTGAGATTATTATTATTCTATAATCAAAGAAAAATTTTCAATTCATATTTATGTCATAATATATATATATATAAACATAATTTAAAATTTATTTTGAAACTCAAATAGTTATATAAATATTTAATATTTTTAAATCAATTGAATATATTCTCTTATGCTTAAAAATAGAATTGAAGTAATTTTAATTATGAAACATAAATAAAATGACACTGTACTTAATTTAATATGTTTATCAAGTACATCACCAGAAAGATTTTTGAAAAAAATATTATTTAGACATATTATTATTAATCACAATAATATTGAAGAATACATATTCTTTAAAGATTCACTATAAATAAGTATTGTAGTTTAAATTATGATAAATCTATAATTATTATTAAATCATTAATCGACTTTTTATTTAATTCAATTCTAATTTAATTAATATAAACACTTGAAGATATTTGTTTAACTAAATCTATATGCAAATAATTATGTTAAATTTTAGTTATTTTTAATTAAAGAATTTATCATTAAAAATCAATATAAATCATATAATTGTAATTATTCATGTTTCCTAGTTGGCACCATAATATTTAAATAAATGTTGTAAATTATTGAATTCTGTAGTTATTTAAGAATTATTTATTTAACAATTAATTGCTTGAATTTCGTATTTTTTAGGTATTGTTTTCAATCTATATANACCTTTAGTAAATGATTCAAAAATATTACATCCTGATCTTATTTAACTTATTGATTTTGGATTATCATAAGAATTAATTAGAAATTCAAAATTATTGAAAGATGTATTTATTGGCTCATTAAATTTTGCCAGCAGATAATCTCATAAAGGAGAATAACTAGGCTATAAGGATGATTTAGAGAGTCTCTTGTATGTTTTGGTTTACTTAAGAAATTGTATGTATATTCTTTACCCTTAGTAACATTGCCATGGTTCCAAAAACCATCTTGGGGTTATAGAGAAGTAGATATCAAAGTAATTGGCAGGATCAAATAATTTCATTTTAAAACTGTTTCCTAAACTTAGAATTTCCCTTTATAGTTTTAAGAGATAATGTCTTACATAGACACATTAAAGTATGACATAATGCCAGATTATGGTTATATTAAAAGCTTATTTATGGAAATGATAAAAAAACCCTAGTGTTCTATATTCTAAATACACTAAGTATTCTAATCTTCGAATGAAATAGAAACTTCAATTTTAATAGAAAATTCTGCTGAGAACAATAAAGACAATAAATCTTGTGATTAAAATATGGAGGATATGTTGAGTTTTGAGACAAAACATGTTCAAATTTCAAAAATAATTGGTAAATATGTGACTAATTCAATTAAATCAATAAGTGATATTAAATCTTGAGATTATTATTATTCTATAATCAAAGAAAAATTTTCAATTCATATTTATGTCATAATATATATATATATAAACATAATTTAAAATTTATTTTGAAACTCAAATAGTTATATAAATATTTAATATTTTTAAATCAATTGAATATATTCTCTTATGCTTAAAAATAGAATTGAAGTAATTTTAATTATGAAACATAAATAAAATGACACTGTACTTAATTTAATATGTTTATCAAGTACATCACCAGAAAGATTTTTGAAAAAAATATTATTTAGACATATTATTATTAATCACAATAATATTGAAGAATACATATTCTTTAAAGATTCACTATAAATAAGTATTGTAGTTTAAATTATGATAAATCTATAATTATTATTAAATCATTAATCGACTTTTTATTTAATTCAATTCTAATTTAATTAATATAAACACTTGAAGATATTTGTTTAACTAAATCTATATGCAAATAATTATGTTAAATTTTAGTTATTTTTAATTAAAGAATTTATCATTAAAAATCAATATAAATCATATAATTGTAATTATTCATGTTTCCTAGTTGGCACCATAATATTTAAATAAATGTTGTAAATTATTGAATTCTGTAGTTATTTAAGAATTATTTATTTAACAATTAATTGCTTGAATTTCGTATTTTTTAGGTATTGTTTTCAATCTATATAGAAAACTCAAGGTCTATATATATAAAATTTTTATAATACATTATTGGTGTCTTTTTATTATGATAACAATGAAATAGTAAAATTATAAAAAAATACTTATCCACCTTTTGATAAGATGATAAAGTCATTTTCATTTGATGAAAAACAAACACTTGATATATCTATGGTCAAATTTATAAAATAAACACCTTAATATTGTTAATCTTTTTGTTAAAACAATGTAATTTTATAATCCTATTCTTAAACTAATAAGTATTTTCCATTATGTGAAAAGAATACATACATAATTGATACTAAACTCTCTATTTGTTGAACTTATTTAAGATCATCTAAATTAGATATATCAATTATTTTAACAATTCCTTAATTTTTTTGCACTTCTCCAATTTCACTTCCATTTTTACCTCCACATGCAATCATATTATCATAAAATGATACTGAACTAATATCAAATTCTAGAATTTCATTATTATATTCAACAGTCTCTAAATTTTTGGATATTATGAATTTATTTTTGGTTTCACAGAATCCAAATAATATTTAATCATATTTAAATTGAAATGACTTTATTTAAGACCAATTATATTGTGATTTTAGAGGTCTTATTTTTGTTGGAAAATTAGTATTATAAATTTTCTTAAATTCGATAGTCTATCTACCAGGATAAACTAGAAAATTGCCATCAGGACTAAAAGTGACAGGTAATCCATAAGTAAGCTGAAAATAATCTAATATTGTTGGTTATTCTTAATCTTGAAATTTGAATAAAAAAAAATGATTAATGAAATATTATTCTTCCCTCACTGCAAGAAATAAATCACTCTTTGGGGAGAATAGTAAATAACTAAACTGATTTTAAAATCCTATTTAGATTTATTTTGGGTCAACATCTTGATTAATTGGATTAAATTTAAGGATATTAGTTTGATTTTCAATATCATAGTCAAGAGTTATGATTGATGATGAATTATTATCAAAATTAAATCTCTGCCAAGAAAAAATTAAGAATGATTAAACTACAGTTTTATTTTACCTATTCCAAATTATTATCCTTGGATTTATTTCTATTAAATTATTTTATAAAACATTTAAAAATCCTTAATTATTTAATGCAAAATATGAGGCTGCAATAAATTTTCCATTTGGTGAAAAGGAAACTTATAAACATTCCTGATCTTTACACTCATCTGCAAAAAGTTAACTCTTTTCATAAACTTCAAACTATAAGTTTATATTCATAGATTATTGAAGTTATTGATTTTGAGTCTCTAGTAGATTTACATAACTCGAATATAAAATTGACCATAATATAATTTGATCACCTTCATTGGATGCTAAGATTTATTCGGTATTCGGAATCCAAGTACAAATATGTTAACTATCTAATAAATTTGGATTATATTTTATTGGTAATTTTATTGAATTAGCACCTGATTCTTTTACAAACCAAATTCTTATATAATGATCTTAACTTCTTGATGCAAGTAATTACCCATTTCCAGAATATTCAATTTATATAATTTTATTATTATGACCTCTTAATTCCCTATTTATATTCCATTAGTCTCTATCAGATATTTTAATAACATTATTTTATCTATCCCCAACAAAAGCAAAATTAAGATCAGTTGGAGAAACAGCTATGCAGATTATGTTATCAAATTCTGAATTGATATTAATCATGTTTTGTTAATCTAAAATAAATTTCAATTCCCAAATTTTTAGTAATTCTCCATCATTTGATATGACTGCTAAAGTTTCTAGATTATTATTGTTTGAAAAAAAAAATTTTTTGATTGAATATATGTCTATAATTTT
The DNA here is from genome assembly GCA_905182975.1 of Paramecium primaurelia. Classification (NCBI taxonomy): domain Eukaryota; phylum Ciliophora; class Oligohymenophorea; order Peniculida; family Parameciidae; genus Paramecium; species Paramecium primaurelia. The sequence continues at coordinate 411,846 of CAJJDM010000083.1, read as the reverse complement.
TGCTTTTTGTTATAATTCATAAATATTAGAACTATCCCAAAGAATAATACCATCCTTAAAGGATTATGTAACTAAATAATTACCATTTTGAGAAAAACTATATAGACTTTATTCATCTAAAATATTAATTAATTCATCACTCCAACAATCCCAAAATATTATTTTAGATTAAAGTTACAAAATTATTAATTAACCATTAGGTGAGAATTCTGCTTTTAATACCTCACTATCAAAAATTTTATAATATTAATTTGGATTTATTTAATTCATATTCCATAATATAATTGTTTTTTTTGTATCTGTCCATTAGGCTATAACATTATTTTAAGGATTTAAACAAAAATTATTTATGTTTTAGAAGCCTTTAAAAATCCTTTTAAAACACTTATCTTTAATACACCATAGAGCTAAATCATCATTAAATTATAAACCAATTTGTTGATTTGAATTGAGGGTAAGAATTTACAAAATCTAATTTTAAAATTATATCTTCAAAGTTTCATTGAAATTATCATCTTTCCATTCATAGAAACTGACTTCATCTTTAATAGCTACTGCTAAGGATTTTCCATCAGATGAGACAATAAATTAAGTAGCTGTAATCTATTTTATTTACTCTAATTTTTCACTTAATAATTCATATAATGTCAAAGTATTTTGACCTTTAAATAGAAAATAACTATTAGTAGAATCAATTGCTATTTGATTTAATTAATAAAAAAGTTGGGGTGAATTTTCGATTATCTTTTCCACTCCAACATATTTAGGTTAAAGAGGTTGCCTTAAATCATTGTCCCAATATCTTAACCATCCATAGGTGTCAATAAAACCCATAATCTTTCTATCAGGGGAAAACTATAAAGGGCCTGCAGGTGGAAAATCTATTAATTATTAAAAAAGAATATTGTTTAAATTTGAAAATTCCCTCAAAACAACCTCATTTTGAGAACAAGTTGCTATGTAATAATTAGATGATTATTTATTGGATATTGCAAAAGAAAGAAAATGGTTATTTTTATCTAGATTTTCAATTTTTTCAATAAGATCAAAGCTCTTAAAATCCCAAATTTTCAACCAAAAAGCACTAAGAGAAATCAATTATTTTCCATCAGGAGAAAAAATCACTTATTCAACATTCTCTTCATGATCTAAATTTGCAATTTTTGTAATTTAAATGTTAGACCAATGAACATCATTTAATTAAGCAAAATCAAAGTTACATCTATTGATAATTACATTTGTAAATTTAGATTTACTTAAGTTGCAATTTAAAAAACTTATTCCAGAAATGTTGGTATCTGATAACTAAATATTTTATAAATCCTCTCCTTCAAGATTAAAATCGAGAAAAGACATTAAATAGATTAAATTAGATGATATTCGTATATATTTTGAATTCTTTGACATTTTTATTATTTAAACTAATTTCTCTCTAATTTTTTCTTATTTTCTAAGGTGATCTCTCACAATATTTAAGGCACCTGCAAAATTACTAAAAGTTAGATTCACATTCTCTTTATTTAATTCACTTTAACATATTTAATTGATATCAACTTCATTTGTAAAAAACCTTAAAATAAATTTGGCAAAATAATATTCTTATATCATTTTATACTTAAAAATATATTTATTACCTTATTTATTAAATAAAAATGGATTAATATATATCTTTTCATCCAAATATTATTGTTAATCTATATCATCAGCATTCAAATTTTATTAATCAAATTCTATTTATGTTAAATTATTAAAAGTCATTTGAAGAGCCAATTATTCACAAAATTTCTCAACCTTCGAGAAGACATAGTCAAATTCATATGATTCTATCTCATTTTCAAGTTTTTTTGTATACTTTTTGTTAAATGAAGCTACATATATTTGAAGTATTTAGAACATGGTCAAATTATTAGCCCTTAATGCTTCAATTACAATGATAGAATTAGCTTTTATGCTATATACATTACTATTCATTTGAATTCCTCTATTATCTCCACTAAGTATGTTGAAATATTCATATTGACTAAAAAAATTTTATTCTTCTAATTATACTATTATCTTCTGTAAATTTTCTTCCACATTAGATTAACTTATTGGTTTTAAAGAAATCAAATTGCTTAATGATGAAGTACTAACATTTTGAGTTTATTTTGAGGATTAGGGATATTTCTGTTATAATTTAAAATACTATTATTTTAATTATTCTTTAAAATAAAGGTCTTTATGTTATTTTTGCAATTTAGAAAATAACAAAATAAAAATTTCTAACTGAAATGGTGATTAGGTAAGATGTTAAAAATGATGATTCTATATGATATTTAAATAATTTCTTGAACTTCTTAATTTTGATATATCTATTGCTATCTTATTGTATAAGTCAAATTCAATATTTTCAATCAGTTGACTTTATATAATAGCTTATTAAAAATCTTAATTAATGGATATACTATCCCTAGGATAATCAACTTAATTTTTTTCTTATTCATCAATAAGTTTCTAAGTATCTAATTCTAGAAGTTTCCATATATTTTCAAATTCATTAATGTCTTTATTTTTATTATATTTAATATAATAATTAAATAATACCTTTTTAATTCTTATTTAGTGATTCAATTAAAAATATTTCAATTTTTATTCATCATTAAATGGCAATAATTCTATTTCTATTATGGTATTAATGTTAGTATATGCAAAATACAATTAATAATCGTAATAATCTTTAAGTTAAGATCTAGCTGATACAATAAATTTTACTGTTTTTCCAATCAAATTTTCTGTAAAACCTAAATGTTTAAAATTAAGTTTAATTAAATTTTATTTTAATTTATCTATTTACACTTCATCAATATCATCTATTAAAAATAGAACTTTTTCTACTTTAGTATTGACTGCTGATTAAAATTATCTTAATAAATTTTTATCTTTAAATATCCCATTTAATTTTTTAAGAAATACGTGCTCTAGATTTGAATTTTAAGAAAAAGAAATAAAAATAGGAATCCATTTAGATTGATTATATTCTTACCATAATTTATTTTATAAAATTCTTAGTTCACGACTTTTGCCAGATCCTTATGGACCAAAAAGTAAAAACACTTCACTCCATCCATTGGTATTCTGAATAAATTCTATTAACTCCTATAAACATTCATGATCAAAATTTTTTTGTTAATTTGTAAACAAGAACTCTTATTAAATTTTCCTATTTTAATCAAATTTTTTAATTTTGAATCTTTATTCAACATATATTGGATTAATTTTAAATTAACAGTTGTCAAGATGATATTGTTTGTTTTATTCTTCTTATTTGTATTTTAAAATGCAATCTTTATATTATGTCATCTATATCTCTACATTTATTTACTAATTAACATTTTAATTTCGTTTATTTTACATTACATCAACAAATGTATTTAATTCTTCGAATAATTCCTTACCTTATCTATCATTTCTATCTATAAAAGTCACTATAGACATTGTATTCTTAACAACTTTTGTTAATTAATTAATATCGCACATTAGTTGTTAATTTTCTTCATCTAATATACTTACGTCAGCTATTAATTATTTAATATCTTTTAGTAATCCTTTCAAAGTGGCTATATGATTTTTTTTAGTCAAATCTTTAACCGCTTGAATCCAATCAGGTTATTTATTATTTAATAATTCCTATGAAACAGGATTTTTTTATAAAACCTAATTGATCAAAAATTTATTTGACATATATTCTAATGCGGAAAGATTGTTATTATTAATTATCTCTTATGAAGTTAATATATAATTTTGATTTATTATTTAATTGATTTCAGATATAATTCCTTTTTTTTTTAGATTAATATTATGAATACCAGACTACCCAATTTGGTTTAAGTTTTTTTTTTGTGGTTAAATATAATTAATTAAATCTATTTTATTTAATTAATCCAAAGTTATATTTTCCACAAAATTATCTAATTTTTATTTATTAGAATTAGGGATTTCCATCATTTATTCATTTTCCCTTAATTAATTTAATTTTTAATTTTAAATGTAATTTTTAATATCTAAAGAAGCTTCCTTTAGATATTTATTTTTTTAATCTTAATTATCTATATGCTTAAAATTATAGATATGATTATTCACTTTCTACATTAAATTAGATAATGATGAAATTTAATTGTTTAAATTTTTTATTGTTGTTGATTTTTTCTATTATTAGAAATTAAGGTTTTCTTTGAATGATTTCAAAATTTTAGAATTTAAAGTATCCTCAACTTTAATTTTTACATCCTCTATACTTTATTTCTAAAGAATATCTAAATATAAATTTTTTAATTCATCCAAGTCTGGCTTTAATTAATCAAATGAATAAATGATAACTTAAGAATGGATAATTTATTAGACTTTTTCAGAAACTTATCTATAAAACTCTTTCAATCTTGTTTTTTAATCATCAACTATTTGTTTATGTGAAATTGATATTTAGTTTTTTTGAATTAAAGCTTAGAATTCTTCAAATAACTCTTTAACTTTCTCTATGTTATTTTTCTTTAAAAAGATAACCTCTAAAGTTTTATATTCAGCCTATAAAATATCCATTAAATACTATGAATCATTAAGATTTATTTTTTCTAATTGATTACTACATTAAGCAAATTTATTCTTTTGATTTGTATTATGTTTTCTTTTATATTTCAATATCAAATCACATTTTAAACAGTTCATTTATAATTTCTATAAATCATCTAATGAAGTTAATTCACCTGATAGATTTTTATCATCATCTATTTGACTAAAATCATTATCATTTAAAATACTATCGTTAAACCTCATAGATAGTATTGAAATAGCTGATTAAATAGGAATTTCTTATTTTTCTAATTTTTTATTGATTTATAAACTTTATTGCTATAAATAACGTTCGCTCTCATACTTATAATATTAATTTTCTTTCTTTGTTATAAGTTATTCAATTATAGAATAAAAACTCTATGGAAATGCTATAAGTTTTTTAAAATCAATTCTCATTTCTCTATTGGGATTCTTAATTTAATCTTCTATATTAATAATAAACTAAAAAAGCCATTTAGTACTATCCTAAATTTCATTAATATAATTTTAAATAGTTATTTAAATTCCATCTTTGAATTAAATATCCTCATTAAATTAAATTTTGTCTACTAATTAAATTTTTTCTATTTCTACTAAAAAAGATTAATAAATTTGATTTGATATATATATAAACTCAAAATATTCTTATTTTAAATTAGCCAATAAGTCTTAATTTTATTTAGTTTTAAGTTTCAAAATTATTAATTTTATTTTCTCAATTATATCTCTTAAAGTTTAACTATAGTTTTATATCAATACAACTGTTTAATAATTAGGATCGATTATTAAGTTTTCTCGATTAGTATCCTTTATTTCAAGTTTAACATAGAATTTCAAATATTATTCAATTAAAATTTCAGATAATTTCTAAAATTTACTTTGAACTAATTTAGAATTTTCATCATTTTCAATAGGTTAAAATTTTGCTTAAGCAATTAATTCAAATATTATTTAAATCCAATATTTTTGAAGAATAAAAGAATATTTATTCGAACAATGCTAAGAAAAAGTATATTAAAGAATATTAATTGGTTCGTCAAGAGTTTTGTTATAGTAATTCTAAACATCTTTCAATATAGACCATTTTATGACATAATAAAAGCTATATAGTTAAAAATCTTTGGTTGATATATCAGTTTACTCATAATTATAATTTAATAAATCTTTATTTTCTTCGAAATGCTTAACTATATCAAATGATTCTAAAGAAAGAAATAACTTCTCCTTAATAGAATCACAAAAAGTCATTTGATTATTCTTTCTACATTTTTCAAAAGCAATATGAATAATTGATATTTCATATTTGTAATCCTGTTGTGCTGTTATTTTTAAATTCTCAATAGCAATAGAGTATTAATCACAATACTAATTATTCAAAAAGAAATTTTTGTCTCTAAATTGAATTTAATATATGAAGTAGAATAAATCAAGACAGAGATAAATTAGTTAATGGCTTTTAATTTTTGAAATTTTAATAAAGCCATCTAAAGAGATAAGACAGTTCAATAATATTTCATAAATATCACCCTCATTTTAGGGTGAAATTTAGTAATAGCTGTTGGTTCTAATAAAATTTAGTTATAAATTGTTATTCTCAATATACAATTTGTTAATAGATTCCTTTGCTTTTTATAGCATCTAAGGAGAGTTTTATTAACTACTTATTAATTGCTTTAAACTATTAGCCTCTTCTTTTATAATATCGATTATAGGATTTTTATTATTATTCAATCTCCTTGTATCCTTTTTTATACATGCATTTAAAAGGAAACCACAGCACCCTCCTCCTCCTCTCAGATTTAAATTCATATGACCTGGATTGATGTCCATTATAATTTTATAAATAAATTATTTATTTCAGATCTAGAATTATCTAAATAATAATTAAAAAGAAATCATTTTAAAATCACATTTTTTATAATTAAATGTTCAAATAAAAGCATTTTTTACAATAGTTTATCAATATAAAGAAATATATACAAATAAGTCTAGTTAGTATGTTAAAAAAAACTAAATCAATTACTTACAAAATAAATAATAATAATAATAATAATAGAATTAAATAATCCTTATAATATTAAATTTTTAAGAAATTTTTATCATTTTTTTTATCAATTTATTATGCTTAGATTTTAAATTAATTTATTTTAACTCAGTTACCCACTTATCTAAGAGATTGAAATATTTTTCAAGAAATATACTAGCGATAGTTGTTTTAAGGTAATTAAATTTTTTTTATTTAGTAATGGTCCATCCAATAATATTTCTAAATTTTAGAAAATAGTAGAAATTCCTGATTAAAAAATTATAATACATGAGATTGATAATTATCATTTAATGATCCAATAGGTTAATTGATCAAGTGAATGAATATGAGAGATTTAATAAATAGTTATAATTTTGAGAACATAGAATCTTTAATGTATATAAGTGGTTTTTTAACCCAACTTAATAGGTGAATATAAAACAAACAGAAATTAAATGCAATCCTCTATATAATATCTATTTCACAAAAAAAAATTTAAAAACATTCAAAATAATATGATAAAAAAATGCCTGTAAATTTTCTATAACTAAAAATTGGATCAAATTTTATCTTAATAGTATGAATAACAATATTAAATAAATATATTTACTAGTTTCAAAGTTATTCACATCAATTAATCAATCAATTCAACATGCAAATAAAATAGGAGGGTTTCTAATTTATCTTCTATTTCTTTTTTTGAAATTTTGGTTATTGCTGCAACTATATAATTAACAATTTATTCATTTTGTTAAAACCAATATGTATTATAAAAATATTTAACTTATGGAGATTGAAGAATAGAATTAATGATTTCCTGTTCTAATTATTTTATTTCTTTTTGATTTATATTAAATTTATAATAATTTGAATATTCATCTAAATAATATTTAAATCCTTCTTAAATATGTTATTCTATCATATTTGTTAATTCCTTATATCTTTCATTTTAAATATTTTATTATTTTAAAGCTTTTTTTTAATAATCAATTAATGAATATGATTTTAGATTATTAGCAATTCTTGGAATACTATAATTTAATAAATATTCAATTATAATAATTCCATATTTTTATCCAAATTAAATAATTTATTTGATATCATTATTAACCTTTTAAATTAATTTATATCTTTTTGATCCAATATAATCATTTTCATTATCATCAATATTTAATGATTATATTAATTTATTATTTTAATTATATTAATAATTATAATCATTTAATTTTTATTTAATGTATTCAATAATAATATTAATAGATTAATTAGAATTACATAAATCTATTATTGGTTATAATATCTATTAATATATTTAATTTCTTATTTCTTAATTATTATTATTCTTTTTTAATTGAATTCTATTAAAACATTTATCAATTATTATTTTTATGATTACTTTAATTTTAATTGATGCTTGTTATTAATATAAATATTTATCTTTTAATGAGCAATTATATCCTGTAAAATGTATTGAATAATCTAAGAATTAATAAATTAAACTTGGATATTAACTAATTTCTGATAATTAAATCCAAATTCTATTTAAATCTAAATAATTATGTCCAATTCCTTTATTTTCTATATATTAAACTTTTTGTAATATGGATAATATTAAATATAACAATTAACCTAAATGAATTCTAACAAAATCTGATTCCTATTAAGAATTTAATATATTTATATAATTACAATCCAAAAAATCAAATCTCTTAATCGAATACATTTATTATGATTTATCTTATAACTGATTGATTTATTAAGAGGATCTAATTTATTTGGTTAAAATTAATCTAAACTTATGGCTTTTATAATATCTTCCTCATTTTCAAAAGTATACACCTCTTCTGTAACATATTACAAATGTAACATTATTATTATATTTCTATTAATTTTTCTTGAATAGTTAGTATTTATTTTTCAATTAATTGCTTATTGATTTTGAGATGAAATCGATTGTCTTATTTTCTTATGTACTCTACTTCATTAATATTAATAGGATATAATACACAAATTTAAACTATTGTATTATGATGTAATTACCTCTTCTAAATCTAATATCATTGATTATTTTTTATATTATGATAATATCGAAACCAAATAGAAGGAATAGCATTAGATAGATTAATTTAGAGTTTTCTAGTACTATGAAAATAGAGATGTTTCCTCTTACAAATTATTCTTTTTTCACTTTGGATTAAATATTTTAGTGTTAAAGAACAAAACAATAAATATGAAACATATAAATTTTTGTGTATATGAATAATAGTTAGATTTAATGAAGCATGATGAGAATCATTATTTAAGTCAATAAGAGATTTACTGAAAAATTTTAAGTCATGAATGATAAACAAACTTCAAATTATTTTTGGCTGAAATTGTAAAAAGAACATTCATTATATAATTATAACTAGAAACTATTAAAAATGGATTAGAGAAGTTTGGTCGAATAAATTAGATACAAAGTATTGGTAGTTTAAGTTAGATATAATTAATAAAATTCAATTAATATTCAAATGATTGATTCCAGCATTTAAATTTCTGAAAAATAAATAATAATTATTTGAAATAAAACAAATCTAAAAGATATTATATTTATATATTTACATCAAATGAGTTAAAGATACTTTTTATGAGATCATAGCAGATCAAAATTTGGATGACTTATAATTCACATAGTAAAATGAGTTTCACATAAAATTCAGGAATCTTGAATAGTCACAAATTTACATATAGAGGATTGCAATAAAATTAAAAATTGATAATGTGAACAAATTCAATTATTTAAAAAATCAGCAGAATTTTAATTATTAAGAAATCAATTAGGATTAGAATTATAATAATAATGAGAGGAAGAAGATAAGAAACTAAATAAAAAAAGTAAATGAATTGATATAAATTAAATAAATGCATACTTAAAATATTAAATGAAAATATTGTCTAAAGGTTGTTAGATTGTAGCTGTTCAGAATGAAAAGGTTCATTCTATTAAGAGTGAGCACTATCTAGAAAACGAAGATGTTGAATTGTATATATTTTAGGATGAAAGTGTAAAATCTATAGAATATATTAATTACAAAGACATACTCAAGAAAGGTAAACCTAATTACATTATAGGAATTAAGAAAATTAGTGGATCAGGAGGATTAGAGATAGTTATAACACAATGTGTCAATCCCAATCAAATAATTATGGAATAAAATGACTAAGAATTCAATTGTCAGGCTGTTAGAAAATGGTTAAACTTTAAATCATAGAATTAGTTACATTAATTCAATTAACTCTACAGAACTCTTAAAGATGTATTTTATTCATATAATTAATTAGCTTCAAAATGCCTAAACATCTCTTACTTAAATCAAATAGAATGATACAATAGATGCTTTCTAAAGTTGTGTAGATCTCTCAGTTATTACTAATAGAAACGATAGTCTCAAGGAATTGGAGTAATAATATGTCAAAGGTTAAATGAAATGGGCATAAATTGATATGGAAAATGCTGAATTGGCAACCAGAATTCGATTATTGCAAGTTGAATTACAATAAAGAAAACAGGAAATCAATAAACTTAAATTTTAATATGAAAATAATGCATATTAATTGTTGTAATCTAAACAATAATTAGGAGATGTAATCAATTAGGCTATAGAAATTGGAGATTCCTAAATTTTGGCAAAACTTGGATTATGAATATATATATATATAATTAAAATGCTAAATATTACGAAAGCATTAAAAGAAAGTGTTTCAATTGCTTTTTAGAAAGCCTTTGCTAGGCATCATGAAATCTAAATCATATTTCAAAATTTAAAGTATTCAACCTCTTGTCCAGCTACATTCTCTGAGTATTATAAATCCAATTATGTAAAATTCACTTTCTAATCATCTTAGTAAAAAGAATGGAAAGAAACTCTACTTCCAAAAGATGTAGCTCATGAAATTTTAGTTCATTTTTCATCTCCAACTTGGAATGAATTAAAATTGGTTTCAAATATTGAAGTAAGTCAAATGGGACATCTACAATTTCAAATCAATAAATAATATTATTAGCATCTAATAAAATAGATTGAGACTTCTTTATGGCCAAATCTTACTCCTATTTACAAAAGTATCAACATTTATGGTCCATTTATTAATATGAATGGTCCAATTAATAAAACAGAGTATATTATCTATTATAATTTAGTATGAGAGGACTTCACATTTAGAATAGATTGTATAGTGTATTATCTTAATTAAGTGAAAATTGTAATAAATTTAATAATATTACTAATTAAATTACAAACAACGATTATTTGATTCTCCCAGCTAAAGTAATAAGAATTTATGATTAGATTGTTTGCAAATCCATTCAATCCATTTCATTGGGGATATAATTAAGTCTTAAATGAATCACTACATTTTGATTGCAAAGATCCCATTACCCCACTTTATGGTATTGATGATACAGAACCATTGATTCCAAGTGTTGAATTACTTGCTCATTTTCCTTAACTCTTAATTGAATGCTTAGAATCTAAATCATTTAAACAATTATATTAATTTGAGTTAACATATCCATAATATTTATTAAAATGACAATTAAGTTCTGAAATAAGATAGTTTTATATTATTAAAAATTTCCACCCATTAAGATGATAAGATATCATTTATTAATTATTATTTCAAATAATTTTAAATACTTTTTAAAATTTCAAGATGGGGTGTCATAGCACAAAATTAAAAAAGCATCCAACATTTATTTAAAACAATCATGAACTAGATAATGAATTTACTATAAGTTGGAGCAAGAAGAAACTAACTAAATCAAAAACTAATATTGATCCAAAATAGGAAAAACAGAGTTATCGTTTAGACAAAAATCCAATATACTAAAGAAGATAACAACAGTATACTCTATCTGTTGCATGAATGTAGTGATTATTGAACTCATTTCTTTTTTAACTCTATAAAATTTTACTGTTTCATTTTTATTCTCGCATCTCTATAAAATGAGCATGCCCATAACTTTCACAAATTTGCTATGCTTCATAAAATTATTTTAATCACCAATATGACTGATTGTTAATATAATTTTATCATCATTTTTTGCATATTTTATTATTTATAATCGATATTCTTCTACACATTCATTATTAAATGATAAATATTTGATAGTTATCTTTCTTATACAAATACTAACTTATTTAGAGAATTAAAATATGAAATTGGTAAATTGTAGATTCTCAACATTATTTTCTATATTATTATATAAATTATACATTTTTATTTAACAAAACATGTTTGATACTTTAAGCAAAGTAAAACTTACAATCAAGTTAAATCAAATATTAAAATAGTAATGTTATCTAAATTAAAATAATTTAAAGAACGTTGATATATTAAATAAAAATTAAGTCTATCATTACATTAATTATTTATTTTAGAAACCTTATCTTAAATTAAATTGAATTCACATTATTCTAAAAGTATTCAAACATACTATTTATAATTTTTGAAATGATACAATAAGAAAAGAGTCAATCAACTAAGTATATTAGATAACTCAGATAGAGATTTAATAATTGTTAAAAAATGGAATAATGCATTAATAATCAAACACCCTATCATCATCAAGATAAAATGAGTTAAATTGAAATATATTTAGATTACCATTTTAGAATATACTGATAAATAAAAATACATTATTAACAATTTTTAATTGTTAATCATTAGAAAATTAAGGTAAATCACATATTTAAAAAAAAAATTTAGAATCAGTCCATTTAATTAAATAGATCTATATGGTCTAATTATTATTTACCTATGTTAGCAAAAGGTTTCAAAAGAAATTCGATTTATTTGATAAATAACTATTAGATAATATTAATCAGCCAATAATTTAATTAATTTTAAAATGAATAAGACATAAACTTAGTAGATTATTAAGAGAAAAACTTAGGGCTAGCAAATTAATATTTTTCTATTAACAACTAAAATACAAAGAATCATATATTAAACTAAAACATAACTAAATATTAAAATCTTAAGAATAGTATTTAAATAAAATGAGAGTATCTACTCAAAGGAAAATGATATCAAAGTCGATCTATTTGTAAAATTTTTTTAGAATATATTAAATTTATGAAACACCATTTTAATTGCAAATTAAAGAATAAAATAACTCAATATTAACACACAATATATTTTGTTTAAAATTTAGATATATCCATGATTATAAATCTCTCATCATGTTACAAAAATAATCAATTAACAATTAAATTTAATATCGAAAAGTAGAATATTAAGAAAACATCAAATCAAGAAAACTAAATTTACAAGATTGAATTTTATTATTTCAAATAATTCCATAACTAATCTTATCAGATTTAGTAAAAATATACTAGCTTAAATTTCTTATAATTTTAAATTACCTCATTAATCTTGAAAATTTGCAAAACTTAAATTTAATTATCTAAAAATGTTAAAGAATAAGGTTTTTGTCATAAATTCGAGATTAGGTTGACTATAAAAAATTATAAGAAAAAGTTCAAAGCAAGCAAAATATAATATTGACTATCTAAATTATTTATTTGTCATATTAAATCAATAATCAATAATAATATTTTGTGTATGAAAAGGGTTTCTAATTTATCTTCTATTTCTTTTTTTGAAATTTTGGTTATTGCTGCAAATATATAATTAACAATTTATTCATTTTGTTAAAACCAATATGTATTATAAAAATATTTAACTTATGGAGATTGAAGAATAGAATTAATGATTTCCTGTTCCAATTATTTTATTTCTTATTGATTTATATCAAATTTATAATAATTTGAATATTCATCTAAATGATATTTTACTCCATCTTAAATATGTTATTCTATCATATTTGTTAATTCCTTATATCTTTCATTTTAAATATTTTATTATTTTAAAGCTTTTTTTTAATAATCAATTAATGAATATGATTTTAGATTATTAGCAATTCTTGGAATACTATAATTTAATAAATATTCAATTATAATAATTCCATATTTTTATCCAAATTAAATAATTTATTTAATATCATTATTAACCTTTTAAATTAATTTATATCTTTTTGATCCAATATAATCATTATCATTATCATCAATATTTAATGATTATATTAATTTATTATTTTAATTATATTAATAATTATAATCATTTAATTTTTATTTAATGTATTCAATAATAATATTAATAGATTAATTAGAATTACATAAATCTATTATTGGTTATAATATCTATTAATATATTTAATTTCTTATTTCTTAATTATTATTATTCTTTTTTAATTGAATTCTATTAAAACATTTATCAATTATTATTTTTATGATTTCTTTAATTTTAATTGATGCTTGTTATTAATATAAATCTTAATCTTTTAATGAGCAATTATATCCTGTGAAATGTATTGAATAATCTAAGAATTAATATATTAAACTTGGATATTAACTAATTTCTGATAATTAAATCCAAATTCTATTTAAATCTAAATAATTATGTTCAATTCCTTTATTTTCTATATCTTCAACTTTTTGTAATATGGATAATATTAAGTACAACAATTAACCTAAATGAATTCTAATAAAATCTGATTCCTATTAAGAATTTAATATATTTATATAATTACAATCCAAAAAATCAAATCTCTTAATCGAATACATTTATTATGATTTATCTTATAACTGATTGATTTATTAAGAGGATTGAAAGTTCCTGGTTGAAATTAATCTAAACTTATGGCTTTTATAATATCTTCCTCATTTTCAAAAGTATACACCTCTTCTGTAACATATTACAAATTTAACATTATTATTATATTTCTATTAATTTTTATAATTAAGTCTCAAAAATCTAATCAATATATCAGGCATAAGAATTTCTGATACAATCACACTTCGATATTTTAAAGAATTTTAAGTATTAATTATCTGATCGTTTTAAATTTTTAATTTTTAATATTCTAGTTTTAATAAGAAATTTTGATAATAAATCGTAAAATTGAAAAGATATTTTTAAAGAAATGGTTATTACAATAAGAAATAGTTAACTTTAATTTAAGTATACACAATATCAAGAAATTTATCATTCTCTACATAAGCATTCTATTTTTCCAATTAGTTTTGAGTA
>CAJJDM010000083.1:189664-396380 GCA_905182975.1 Paramecium primaurelia | reverse complement strand
ATCTTATAACTGATTGATTTATTAAGAGGATTGAAAGTTCCTGGTTGAAATTAATCTAAACTTATGGCTTTTATAATATCTTCCTCATTTTCAAAAGTATACACCTCTTCTGTAACATATTACAAATTTAACATTATTATTATATTTCTATTAATTTTTATAATTAAGTCTCAAAAATCTAATCAATATATCAGGCATAAGAATTTCTGATACAATCACACTTCGATATTTTAAAGAATTTTAAGTATTAATTATCTGATCGTTTTAAATTTTTAATTTTTAATATTCTAGTTTTAATAAGAAATTTTGATAATAAATCGTAAAATTGAAAAGATATTTTTAAAGAAATGGTTATTACAATAAGAAATAGTTAACTTTAATTTAAGTATACACAATATCAAGAAATTTATCATTCTCTACATAAGCATTCTATTTTTCCAATTAGTTTTGAGTACAGATGAAAATTATAAATTGTATGAGCAATAAAATTTGTAAACATAATAAACAAATATTATTTTTTAATAGAAATATGTTTAATATTAATTAAAATAGAAAAATAAAATGATTGGAATATCATTCTAATCTTAGTAATATTATGATTATTAAGACTTAAAATCATTATAAGATATTCTAAAAATTGATTCAATTGGATCTAATTTTATTTATGAAGATGAATAAATAATTGAATATTAAATTGATCGATCAAAATGTTTAAGATTGAGTGATCTCATTTATTTAATTGTAAATTAACTATATTATATATTATTAGAAGGAAAAGTATTTTAAATTGTATTTAGGATAACTATTAACTTTATTTAATAATTTATTAGAAAAAGTCATTTAATTATAAATTGAACATAATATTAATCATTAATATCTTGATGACAATAGAATTTGGTTGATATTTCAAGATTCAAATTAATGTTTAAATATAAATTATACTTATATAAATTATACAATTGCATTTACAGGATATTAATGTTAATTATATGAATAAGGTTAAGATTTAATTATACCAGCAGAATAGAAAATATAATAGATTATTAAGGATATTTTAAATAATTTTAAGAATAATAAAATATATATTAATGATTCTTAAAAAGATAAAATTATTAAATACATTTATGATCCAATCATAACAGAATGTAATAAATAAAATATATAAAATACTTTAAAATTACTATTAGATATTTAAAAACAATTTAAGTTTAATAAAGAAAAATAAACTATTGAATTAGATTAAAATATAATTTAATTAATAGATACAAGCATTATTAAAAAAGGAATAGTTTAAGATTATTGGAAAGAACTAATTTAAAATATAATCGGTGAAAGCTCATTTATTATAGAAAATGTTATAATTTCATAGATTAAGCATTTAATAATTAATTTAGAACATTCAAGTTATCATTTGATCATATATGATAAAGATGTTGAAGTAGTGAATTAATTGAAATCATTTTAAGATAAATATAAAAGCATATTTGAGAAAAAAGCATAAAATATAATTTAATAATAATTTGAAAATACTTTAAATAAATAAATGGAAAATTATAAATTTGATATTTATGAAGAAGAAAAAAAAAATATATTAAACAGTTTATTAAACAGAATTTTAAAAATGAAGTTGAATAAATACTTTTAGAATTCTCCACATTATTTTTTTAAAACAGATTCAAATCAACTTCTATAATATTAATTAAATTTAATTACTAAATTATCATAACCTATAATCATAGAAGAAGTCGAACTATTGATTGATTTTAAAAACCAAATGATGATTGATCAATTAATTTGATTTTTTTATATTATCAACAACACCTATAACAATGAATTTGATCTACAAGTTGTAAAGTGTGCAATTTAAATTTCAATTTAGTTTAAGTAAATTTTAGATTAATTATTTAATTTTAATTATTGATATCTAAAATTTGCTATTTAGTCCATTCATTTCTCTGATATAATTATAAAGTTAATAAGTATATATGGAAGATAAGTGATTGAATTTCATCATCAATCTTTTCTTTTAGAGTTTTCATGATATAAATAGCTTTATAAAAATATATCAATTAGTCTAAATTCTTTTAGATAATATTTTAATGTCAAGTCATATATATAAGAATTCCTCGATATCAACTTGGCATAAAAGAGCAGGAACATTCGAATCTAATTTTTTTTTTTTTAGTATAAATCAAAAGTTATCTAGTGGATTTCTCACCTAAATGCACTCTCTTTGAATGATTAAAAAATATTAATATATTAAATTCCTTGCTAGTATTTCTTTATTTTGATAATTAATAACTATTTTATTTTAGATAATTTTTATAATATTCTATATTTATTTAGGAAATTAAGTAGCCATTATGATCTTTATTAAAGTATATCCCTTTCATCAATTTTTACTGCTTGTTGCTATGAATTTAAATTCTAATAACATCATTGCCTCTATTCATTGTTAATATAACTTTTTAGATACCTAAAATATTGTATATTAATCATCAAAATGAAGAATGAATTGAGTTTCACAGGTTTCTTTATCTTATAAGTATTCCTATCTTGGTAATCGTCTTGCAGGGCTATAGTAAACCTTATATTACATTCTCAGACATCCAAATGCCTTATATTTACAATAATCCAAATTATTGTGCATTAGTTTAGAATAGTTTAAATTACCCCAAATAATTAATACAATTTATCAGTTATCTTAAAATAGAGAATATTTAAGAAAGGGATTTAGGGCAAACTGTTAATAAATATNATTAAAAAAGGAATAGTTTAAGATTATTGGAAAGAACTAATTTAAAATATAATCGGTGAAAGCTCATTTATTATAGAAAATGTTATAATTTCATAGATTAAGCATTTAATAATTAATTTAGAACATTCAAGTTATCATTTGATCATATATGATAAAGATGTTGAAGTAGTGAATTAATTGAAATCATTTTAAGATAAATATAAAAGCATATTTGAGAAAAAAGCATAAAATATAATTTAATAATAATTTGAAAATACTTTAAATAAATAAATGGAAAATTATAAATTTGATATTTATGAAGAAGAAAAAAAAAATATATTAAACAGTTTATTAAACAGAATTTTAAAAATGAAGTTGAATAAATACTTTTAGAATTCTCCACATTATTTTTTTAAAACAGATTCAAATCAACTTCTATAATATTAATTAAATTTAATTACTAAATTATCATAACCTATAATCATAGAAGAAGTCGAACTATTGATTGATTTTAAAAACCAAATGATGATTGATCAATTAATTTGATTTTTTTATATTATCAACAACACCTATAACAATGAATTTGATCTACAAGTTGTAAAGTGTGCAATTTAAATTTCAATTTAGTTTAAGTAAATTTTAGATTAATTATTTAATTTTAATTATTGATATCTAAAATTTGCTATTTAGTCCATTCATTTCTCTGATATAATTATAAAGTTAATAAGTATATATGGAAGATAAGTGATTGAATTTCATCATCAATCTTTTCTTTTAGAGTTTTCATGATATAAATAGCTTTATAAAAATATATCAATTAGTCTAAATTCTTTTAGATAATATTTTAATGTCAAGTCATATATATAAGAATTCCTCGATATCAACTTGGCATAAAAGAGCAGGAACATTCGAATCTAATTTTTTTTTTTTTAGTATAAATCAAAAGTTATCTAGTGGATTTCTCACCTAAATGCACTCTCTTTGAATGATTAAAAAATATTAATATATTAAATTCCTTGCTAGTATTTCTTTATTTTGATAATTAATAACTATTTTATTTTAGATAATTTTTATAATATTCTATATTTATTTAGGAAATTAAGTAGCCATTATGATCTTTATTAAAGTATATCCCTTTCATCAATTTTTACTGCTTGTTGCTATGAATTTAAATTCTAATAACATCATTGCCTCTATTCATTGTTAATATAACTTTTTAGATACCTAAAATATTGTATATTAATCATCAAAATGAAGAATGAATTGAGTTTCACAGGTTTCTTTATCTTATAAGTATTCCTATCTTGGTAATCGTCTTGCAGGGCTATAGTAAACCTTATATTACATTCTCAGACATCCAAATGCCTTATATTTACAATAATCCAAATTATTGTGCATTAGTTTAGAATAGTTTAAATTACCCCAAATAATTAATACAATTTATCAGTTATCTTAAAATAGAGAATATTTAAGAAAGGGATTTAGGGCAAACTGTTAATAAATATATCTAAGGATTTAAAAAAAAAAACTAGCTAAATTAAGAGAATAACTATAATTAGCATTTGTTTTAATTAATTTATTGAAGTTGCATTTCTAATTATATAATATTTACAATTGGCATTTTTAAATTAAAATTATAAAATTTGTTATAAATACCACTTTACTGTTATTTTTATAATAATGTAAAATAAAATAATTGAAGTTAATGACTTCTAAACATAATTTAAGTATTTAAATAATATACAATAAATAATCCTGTTATGTTAAATTTGATAAATACAAACATTATAATTGTCAAATTAACTCATTAATCAAGGTCAATATTTTGAAATCAATTAATAGTTCCACTTCTTCTATGATTATAGGTTATGATAATTTAGTAATTAAATTTAATTAATATTATAGAATTTGATTTGAATCTGTTTTAAAAAAATAATGTGGAGAATTCTAAAAGTATTTATTCAACTTCATATTTAAAATTCTGTTTAATAAACTGTTTAATATATTTGTTTTTTCTTCTTCATAAATATCAAATTTATAATTTTCCATTTATTTATTTAAAGTATTTTCAAATTATTATTAAATTATATTTTATGCTTTTTTCTCAAATATACTTTTATATTTATCTTAAAATGATTTCAATTAATTCACTACTTCCATTTTATTATCATCATTGATCGAAGAAGATCTTTTAAATTCAAAAAAAAATATTAAATGTTTTATCTTTGAAATTATAACATTTTCTATAATAAATGAGCTTTCACCTTTTATATTTTAAATGAGTTCTTTCCAATAATCTTAAACTTTTCCTTTTGTAATCATTCTTTTATCTATTTTTTAAATTATATTTTAATCTAATTCAATAGTTTATTGTTCTTTATTAAACTTAAATTGTTTTAAAATATCTAATAGTAATTTTAAAGTATTTTATATATTTTATTTATTACATTCTGTTATGATTGGATCATAAATGTATTTAATAATTTTATCTTTTTAAGAATCATTAATATATATTTTATTATTCTTAAAATTATTTAAAATATCCTTAATAATCTATTATATTTTCTATTCTGCTGGTATAATTAGATCTTAACCTTATTCATATAATTAACATTAATATCCTGTAAATGCAATTGTGTAATTTATATAAGTATAATTTATATTTAAACATTAATTTGAATCTTGAAATATCAACCAAATTCTATTGTCATCAAGATATTAATGATTAATATTATGTTCAATTTATAATTAAATGACTTTTTCTAATAAATTATTAAATAAAGTTAATAGTTATCCTAAATACAATTTAAAATACTTTTCATTCTAATAATATATAATAAAGTTAATTTACAATTAAATAAATGAGATCACTCAATCTTAAACATTTTGATCGATCAATTTAATATTCAATTATTTATTCATCTTCATAAATATAATTAGATCCAATTGAATCAATTTTTAGAATATCTTATAATGATTTTAAGTCTTAATAATCATAATATTACTAAGATTAGAAGGATATTCCAATCATTTTATTTTTCTATTTTAATTAATATTAAACATATTTCTATTAAAAAATAATATTTGTTTATTATTTAAGCAAGGTAATTAAAATTAATATACTAAGATTTCTATTTATATTCTTATAAATGTAAATAATTTATCATTGAACTAGCATGATAATGGCAAACATTACAAAAGACCAGATTTAATTATTATTGCTTTCACATTCTACCTATCCAATAGTTCCACAATCTGGTTTGTTGTACGCTTTCGCTTCTTCAATGGTTGGGCATGAAGAATTAGCATCTTTCTTTATGCATTCTAAAGTAGTTGAACCAACAGCTTTCGCAGAGGAAACTTCAGCACCATCGATTGTAGAAGCATCTTCTAAAAATCTGAATCTCCTAGTTGAATTTGGATCTTCAAGTTTACCATTAACTGAGAATTCAACATTATTAGCAAGAATATCAATATTTAGGGTATAAATAGTTTATCCTGGTTGTTTTTACTATTAAGTGGGCTTCAATTTCTTATTCACTCCATCACCAGTTATAGTAACATCAGCATCTCCAACTTTCCATTATTCAAATCCAGTTTATTTTACTCTTTAAACAACATAGAAATTTTAACCAGCATATACTTATGGTTATTCAACAAGGGTTGAACAGGTTTGATCACTGCAGAATCCTACTTCAGTTTCTGCTCTAGAAACACAATTATCTTCAGTTGCACAAGCAGGAGTGTCATCTTAGGCTTCAGATGTGGCTTGAGCTGTTAAAACATTTCCATCCAAGTCAACTGCTACAAAGAATGTAAAGAAGAATTAAACTAATTTCTTCTCCTATATTGTTAGTTTGACTGAATAGTAACCAGTATAGACAATTTTATCGGTTTATTCATCTTTGAATAATTTACTATCTATGTCTGCATTCAAGATTGTGAATTCCCAAATTCTTAATTGTTTATCATCGTCATAACTGCTTGTAACAGTTGAATCATCTAATGTTTCACTTAAGAAACTTGGTCTATATCTGTAAATTTATCTCTCTATACAAGCATTGGCATTTCCGTCTGATTTAATAAGTGGTTTATCTTTGTTATCAGGGAATGCTAATTATACAACAACATCTTTATTGTCATTGAAGTCAGCTTTTCCATCAAATTTCATTGGTAACTTCTTTTTTCCACCTTCCTGTTTGCTTTGAACTTTATCCAAATTTTCGCAGGTGGAGGCGACACATCTATCTTTGAACACTATTTCATTTTCAGCACAAGTCACTTCAACTTCAATACATTGTTGTTATTATTCTGAATCTTAAGTCCATTATCCTTTTGATTAAGGTGGCCCTTAAGGTTTTTATCCTTATCCCTGACCTTATCCTTGACCTTATCCTTATCCTTAACCCATTTATCCTTATCCTTAACCCATTTATCCTTGTCCTTAGCCCATTTATCCTTGTCCTTATCCTTATCCTTATCCTTGTCCTTAACCCATCTAACCTTGGCCTTATCCCATTTATCCTTATTGCTAACCTCCTTATTATTGTCCAGGATATTACCCTCCTTATTACTATTAACCACCTTGTTATTAAACACCGCCTGGTTTCTAAACACCGCCTTGTTATTGGACTCCACCTTATTATTAAACACCGCCTGGTTATTAGGCTCCACCTGGTTATTAAACACCGCCTTGTTATTAAACTCCACCTTATTATTAAATACCGCCTGGTTATTAGGCTCCACCTGGTTATTAAACACCGCCTTGTTATTAAACTCCACCTTATTATTAAATACCGCCTGGTTATTAGGCTCCACCTGGTTATTAAACACCGCCTTGTTATTAA
Source organism: Paramecium primaurelia (assembly GCA_905182975.1). NCBI lineage: Eukaryota > Ciliophora > Oligohymenophorea > Peniculida > Parameciidae > Paramecium > Paramecium primaurelia. The sequence continues at coordinate 388,796 of CAJJDM010000083.1, read as the reverse complement.
ACTCCACCTTATTATTAAATACCGCCTGGTTATTAGGCTCCACCTGGTTATTAAACACCGCCTTGTTATTAAACTCCACCTTATTATTAAATACCGCCTGGTTATTAGGCTCCACCTGGTTATTAAACACCGCCTTGTTATTAAACTCCACCTTATTATTAAATACCGCCTGGTTATTAGGCTCCACCTGGTTATTAAACACCGCCTTGTTATTAAACTCCACCTTATTATTAAATACCGCCTGGTTATTAGGCTCCACCTGGTTATTAAACACCGCCTTGTTATTAAACTCCACCTTATTATTAAATACCGCCTGGTTATTAGGCTCCACCTGGTTATTAAACACCGCCTTGTTATTAAACTCCACCTTATTATTAAATACCGCCTGGTTATTAGGCTCCACCTGGTTATTAAACACCGCCTTGTTATTAAACTCCACCTTATTATTAAATACCGCCTGGTTATTAGGCTCCACCTGGTTATTAAACACCGCCTTGTTATTAAACTCCACCTTATTATTAAATACCGCCTGGTTATTAGGCTCCACCTGGTTATTAAACACCGCCTTGTTATTAAACTCCACCTTATTATTAAATACCGCCTGGTTATTAGGCTCCACCTGGTTATTAAACACCGCCTTGTTATTAAACTCCACCTTGTTATTAAATTCCGCCTTGTTATTAAACACCACCTGGTTATTAGACTCCACCTTATTGTTAAACACCACCTGGTTATTAGACTCCACCTGGTTATTAAAATCCACCTGGTTATTAGACTCCTCCTGGTTACTAAAATCCACCAGATTGTTATGTTCCACTAGGAAATTATCCTGTACCAGGTTACTATTATGTTGTTTATGTGCCTGATGGTTATTATTAAACTTATTAACCAGGAAGTTGATTTCCAGGCATAGTTTATTAACTAGGTTATTATTATTGTCCTTATTATTATTATTATCCTTATTGTTATAATCCTTGTTGTGCTTATGTTGGTTAGCATTTCTTGGCCCTTCCACCAGGTTATTATCCACCAGGTTATTATCCACCTTGTTGCATACCTCCTTATTGTTATCCTCCTGGTTATTGGCCACCTTAAAGTTATAAGAGATTGTGAATTACCAGCTGTATTTTATTATCCTTGTAAACCAGTTGGGGCACCTTATGGAGGACTAGAGCTACTTGAGTTAGCTAAATAAACTAGATTAAAGGATCTTACGTTGACCAGGTTGTGGAGCATCAGAAGGAAGTTGTGTAAAAACTGAAGAGATGATGCAAAAGAGTAGTAAAATTTTGATGATTCTCATTTAAGTAAATTAATTATGTATTTTTTCATTTTTTATTAACGAGTTATAAATCTTGTCGGTATAATATTGAGTTTAATTATTGAAATTTGTTTATAAATGTAATTCAAAAGATACAATTGTTGTATTATAATTTAAAGCTAATTTTATGTTCAAGATTAATATAGTCCTCCCCAAACAGTCAAGCCCTTATGAATACTAAAGAATTGGTGATAAAAGAATAGTAAAATTAAAGAAAATTTAATATCTGATTTATCATCACAGATGATTGATTTTTTCTTTTTTTTTTCTTAATTATACTCCCAAATGAATTCTTAGTAGTAAATCAATTAGACTTGAGTTAAAAGATAAAGCAATTTGATATCAGATTAATGTATAGTATCTAATTTAAAATAATTGTTTTCATCTATATTAAGTGTCTTACAAGTAGATATAAAATCACATAATATTGGAATAAAGTTGTTTATACAATAAATAGATTTAAGTAATCCTATGAAACAAATAAATATATTTATATTATTTATAACTAATATATTGTTAATGAGTAGAAAAATGAAAATGAATTTTATCCTTTCAATAAAGCTAATAAGTAGTTAAATATGCATTATTTTTTATATGATCATAATCATATGATAAGCATTTTTTAGAAGAATCGTTTCAATGATTTATTTTGATAAATTCTTTTGCTATTTTTTCGTTACTCTAAAGATTGTATTCATGTTTAAATATAATTAGACAAATTTTTAATGGTGAAAAAATAAAAGATAATTAACAATTTTGCTGTTTTTGGATTCTTATTTTCAATTATTATTGTCTAAAAATCTTACTAAATATTTTAGATGATTGCATTAAGTTGCAGGATTTAATAATTTTGAAAATTATTTTCTTTTTCTTCAAGCTCATAAATAAAGCATTCTTCCTATCTAGATTGTTTATTGAACTTATTTTCTTTTCATTCTTTAAATATTGACTACATAAACTTATGATCATGTCTGACCTTTTAAATTTCATATCTTGCCATATCTTTCAGTAAGAGTTGACTTTTTATTTGTTAGATTATGATACTGTTACTTCCATTACAAAAAGTTCTAAATTAAATTAGAAAATACTATTATAAATCAAGTTTAACAGGGCTTATCAGTCAAGTATAGGTTAATTAACAGCTTATTAAACCTTTTACCTAATATACATAGTTTTTTACTGTAATTCTATAGCATGAAAACTTCTAAACAATCTTGATCTATATGAAACCATTTCCCAAAATCCATATATTCTCAAGGTAAAAATAAATAAATGTGTTATGATATTAAACTTATTAATTATTTACAATCTAAGCTTTAAACTTTTATAATTTATGAAAGTAGCTAAAAATTAAAGTTTAAGATGTAAATTCACTTAATAAATGATTTCAAAAATATTATTTTGGCTACTAGACTTCCATATAATTAAATTAAAATATGAAATATGAACTAAATCAAATAATAAAGAAGATTAGTCAAAAAATAACTTTAATCTTCTGAAACCACTATGATTAAACATAAAATAATAATGAAAAACATTTAGCATTTTTCTTTATCAAGATAATTGATACTTTATTGTTTTGTTATAAAATTTGTTGTTTTATTTTTAAATAAACAAACTAAGATTATTCTTGAGTTTACTTTTCTTTCCTGTCCATATTTTAATTTGTCATAATAAACAAATTATTAATTTCTCAAATTTATTAATATATATTAAATGAATTTTCATAATAATTATTAATATTAGTTTTAGTATCAATTCTTTTTAATATCCTATAAAATATGGATCTAATTTAATAACCATTTATGAGATTCAAGCTAGAGTATTTAGTATAATAGAATAGATCATAAACTCAATAGGAAATTATCCAATTTTATAGTAATATATAAGTCAAATAATTGAAAACAGAATAGAATTTATAGCAGTAATAGGATACATACTTTATTCAATAAAGTCTAATTATAAATTTACTAATAGCCTATTTTTATTTATTAATTCTTTTTCAATAATCCTAATTATATTTATTATAAGAAATGACAAAATAATAGATTCTTCAAATAACAATTGAAGAATAGAAAATTAATTCAAGTGATATGATTTAATATTTATAAGAATTCTCAATTTTGAGTTAATAATACATTCCAAAACCAAATGCAATAAAGTATTTCCTATTTTTGCTATATATTGATCAGACTCTTTGCTAAAATAATATGAGCCTCTGTCATGTGCTTCACTTTAATATTCGAATATAGCAATAGATTTAAAATATAGCAAAATATCCTATTAGAATTGATTGATAAAATCATCATTGAATGTTGTTTTTAAACTATCAAGCTATGTATAGAATTAGTTTACTCTGGCAGATAGAAGCATTATTATTGGATCGATTTTTGGATACTTAGAATTGCAATAAGAAAAGTGATAATATTCTTTAAAAAAAAATTATCTCCTTAAAAAAGTTATTATCTAATTTCTTAGGTTTAACCATAATTTTAATAGGTTTAAAGACTCTTCTTTAATACATAATAGTCAGTCATTATAATAAAATGTAATAATTGAATAAATTATGTTTTTAATATTAGATAAGTAAAACAATATAAATCAAGGATAATAATATAATTTACTTGTTTATTATCATATTTTTAGTGGATTTAATTTCATTATGATGTCAGGTAGTTTGAGATAAGATATTTTATGATCAAGATTGAATTAGTGCTAGATTAAATAATTAAAGTAAATAATAATAAAATCATGAATAACGAGCTTCTGCAATTTTAGTTGATTTTATTATCTTCTTCTGTGATAACTTTATTTTATATTTACGACAGAGAATTGAGTAAATCTAAGATTTCAATCTTGTTCTCTGTTTGTAATATCAGCATTTTTTTGATTGAGACAAGGATGATAGGAAATTCGTAGTGTATTTATATTCTCCTAAAATTATTAGATTTAACAATAGCAGCAGCACTATTTCTAATATTTAAGTATTATACTAAACAACCAGATGAAACCTATATTCCATAGATAAATATTTTGAAAACTTAAGTTTCAGAACACCCAGGAAAAATAGACTAAGAAATGGAATAATACCCTCAATATCTACCAGCCATTCAATCCATTCATGAAGAAAGTAACTCAAACATGACACCCAAGCAGATACCAGTTTCTAATGAAAATATTAATGGACCCTAGAATACTACAGAGAGGGGAAAATAACATATTAAACAAGATTCTATGATGGGTTTCTTAGGAGATAAAAAAAGATCCTCTTATACTAAAAACAATACCAATAGTGTGATTCCTTAGAGATAGTAGACTAGTTAGCTAACTTAAGGTAAGAATATTAAAATTTATAAAGCAAACTTCAATGTGATAAAGTTTTAGGATGATTGTGGAGAGATAAAATTTGGTCTTCTAAAAACATTGAAATCAATTAATTTTGATTAATTAGGAAAGGAGATTGAGATTATATATCAAAATGACAAAACACTTACAAGATTGTTATCAAATATTGAGAAAAAATCAGGACCTCGAATGTAGATTCTTTATGAGAGTCAATAACCAGCAAATCCTATCATTAATGATAATTTAAGAGGGGGTATATAATTAGATTATGGTAATAATGATTAACTTCAAATAAATGAACAAAAATAGGTGACATGGAAGAAGATATTTTAAGTATTAAGTTTTTAGATAGCTTTAATTTGTAATTTGTTAATTTTAGAATAATGGTAAATAAGATAGATTGTTCTATTTTCTTTCATTTGTTTTAGATATATATTTGTCTTTTCAAAATTAAAGATAAAATAATTAGAATTCTAATTAGAATTCAGATAAATTATAATATGGAGTTCTCTTATATTTTTACCTTTGATTTCTTTATTTATTTTAAATCTTATAGAGAAGAATATTGCTTAAATTATAAATTCCATTGCTTAATTGATCTCAATTATGATCACACTTAAATATTACAAATCATTATAAGAGTATTTTAATAATATTTATATTTAGACATCCTTATTCAATATCTTTTTATATACTTTTGTTGGCCATAATTCTTTGTTTTATTTGAAGCAATACCCTTTTATGATTTAATAATTTTTAAGTATTATTAAAATTTGTTTATTTCATACTCATAGTCTCATATAAAATCTTAATAATATATAGTAATATTAAGTTTATCTGAAAGTCTTATTAATTTTATCCATATTAGTTCATAAGTTTAAGTTATGTAGATATTTAGTTATATTTTTTATTTATCTTTATATATTTTACGTCCAAATTCATTCTAAATCAATTGTTTAAATTTATTAATTGTCATTTGAATCTCAATTGAAAATGGAGATATATACTTTCTTTTATAGGGTGGTGTATGACCTTAGTTATCAATTCAACGTATTTTTATTTATTTTATAACCTAACTTATTATACTGATTGATCAAGCAGATTCTTGCTATATAGAAACAAAGATGATTAGATAATAATATTAAATTCTATTCAACTAAAGTAATTTCATTTGTATAACGATAACTCCACAATAATACATTAGTGATAACCATAGCTAACATAGATTCAGAGTCTATAAAAGGAAATTGTTATTAGTATAATATCTTTGTGAAAAAAATTATAAAAGTGAGACATATAGACTTTACTAAATGATGTGACGATGTTGCATTAAAATATATCTCATTTTTAACGAGTTATTCAGGTCTTCTAATGATTATATATAAATGGAAGATTTTTAGAATGTATTAATACAAAAAATATTCTTACAATTTCTAGATTAGGTGTCATTTAAACTTAAATTGAGAGTATTTATAAAGAAACCCACTAGTATCTTTTGTTTCATAAATTTATTGTTTTTAAAGGGAAGAATTTCTGGATCTTATTACTAATATTTAGTGTTGGAATCAATTTGTAAATCTTTTGAAAGTCAAAAAGGTAAAGGCAGACGAAAATTTCAAGATGTGAAATTCTTAATCCCAAAACTCTGTGTCACACCAATCATAATAAAGTTTACTATTTCAAATAATTATACTGCTAATTACTGACTTTTATTTCCAAATAATCTCCTTTAAATACATAAATAAGTTAGTTGGTTAGAGTCAATATAAGCAGATAAATCTCTAAATAAATAATTAAATTATTAAACAGGAATATTTTCACTTTAGATGACATAATAATAAAAATAAATTCTTAGAATCAAAAAGAATAAAATATACAAATAAATTTAATCAACAGGAAGTGTATATATCAATGGATAATACTAATTAAATAATTAATTGTTGAAGTACATAATAATAAGAATCTCATCCTTAAAATAATATGATTATTGAAGAAATCATTAAAAATTTATAAAATATATGAACTAAGATAAATTAAGTCTCATATTAATAGAGAAATACTCAGATTTAATATTCTAAAACAGAATTAAAATCACTTTCAAATCTATAAGATTTATAAGATTTGCTTTCTTTTCCTTAATAATTTATTAAATGGTCGTATTACTCCTTTGAGTATTTTATAGATACTATTTTAAATTTTGAATTAAGTCTATCTAAAATATGAATAATTAAATCTATAATGATAATTAATATTCATATGAAAAAAAATAATATGTTATAATAAATATCATTAATGTCAAATCAAAATATGACACTAATTGTTTAAAAATGAAGTTCCACACCCCTGTGGGTATATTATTATTCTTTTTTGAGAAATAATAATTAATTAACCATATTAAAAATTTTTAATAAATTATTCATTAATTTATATAGTGTTGTTGAATAAATAATTAATTGATTTTAGAATACTTTAGATAATTGTTAATAATTAGATTTTAGATTATAAAAGAAGATAATAATTGATTGAATCTTTTATGTATTATAAACAATTGTTTTGAATACAAAAAAATTGGATGACTTTTATAATAATATTATTAATTTAATAAATATATATTTGTAAAGAATTATGTATTAAAGCCACTTAAAAATTAATCAAATAATATAAAGATATAATTTAGATAATATTATTACTATAAATATGTCAAAATAATGTCGTGTATGTAACAAGAAACATAAATTTAACTTAAAAGGGATCTTGTCATACCCTTAACACTTATTTTTTGGAAAAATACCTAATTATTTTAGAAGAATCACTTAAAAATTAGATGAAAAATAGGTTAAAAAAGTAAATTTGTCTGATAATCATATATGTTATATGATAAATGAGGATATATGTGATGTATGTTGGAAATTCATGTATTAAGGATTTTAATGTTAAAAATGCAATACATATAATTACCATTGTTAAAGAGAAAAAAAAATATGTTGCTTCTGTAAGGTTGCCTATTGTTTAAAATGCGTTAGAAGAGTCGATTTATTTTCTTAGAATGGATTATGTACATTTTGTTAATTGCGTCATTCAGAATGTACAAATTCTATAAGATATTTATTCTCTTTGTTTGTTGCTTTGATATTTCCTTGGTTAGCCTTTAAGTATCAAGCAAATAGATTAAATGAAACATTTGAAAAAATTTAGTATACAAATTTATAGAAAATATTTGGTTTCTCATCATTTGTGATAATGTTTCCATTAATATATTGCATATGTTTAATTGGATTTAGTATTATTTTAATTTGGAAAGGATTTAATTTGATAATAGTACCTTTGAAAAAATATTATTTATAGAAAAAAGTTATAGAATGAATTATGAAATATATAAATTTTGTTATTCATTAGTTGTGCTGTAATTATAAAATATATATTATTTATTTGGATTAAAAATAAATGTGAATTTTTAATCAAATTATCAAAAGAGGGAAATAATATATAGAATATAAAATTTAATTGGGTTTATGGATGATATTTCAATAGAATTATAAAATATAATTTATAATTCTACATTTAGGATATATCAAATTATTAATAATAAATTTATTAATAATTAGAATACTTTGTTTTAAGGAGTATATTATAATTTTAATTTGAAAATAAATTACTATCTTAGTTGATATTAAAAATAAACAAAAATATTTGTATTTTATAATATTCTATTTATATTGTCTTTTAAATTTATTGTAATGAATTTTTATGAGATGGTTATATGGTTATTGTTTAAAAATATAGAGTTTGTGTAGATAATTATTATAATTTATTAATAAATATTTAATTTTATGTCTGGTAAGGAAGACGAATATGAAAAGTTGTTGTCTGAGTAGAATCTGAAGGATAGATTAGAGGCACCATAAACAGAAACTGCAAGATAAAGAAAATGGCGTATAGTGAAAAGAAAGTTTGCAGAAGTTTAAGTGTATGCAAAATAAGGATTCATAATGGGATCTTTAGTTGGAGGTGGATTTGGATTAGTAACAGGTTTATGGGCAGCAGTTTAATACAAGAAATTATCTATGATTCCAATATCAGTAATAGTAAGTGGTGGAAGTTTTGGTTTCATCATGGCTTGTGGTAGTATGATTAGAAGTGATGAATTAATTGGTGGTGAATATTAATAGCATTTCAAATTAAATAATTAAGAAGTGCCTATTGAATAATTCTGGTTGAATAGAAAGTTTGAATGAATTATGATTAATTGTTAATCAATTTCATCAAGACTGTTATTATTTAATGAATTATTATTTTCTAATTTCTCTGTTATATTATTTTCTAATTTTTCTTTCTTTTATTCTTATAAATCTATTTATATTAAGTTAATAGATGTTAAACTGATATTATATATACAAAGAATAGATAGTTGCAGAGAGAAGATAATGGAAAAAGATGTTCATATTCTATATTTATAAGTAAATTTCTATATTATTTTAAATGCAGTACTATGTATAGATCAAGTCATCTAAAGTTTCTAATGATGGATTTAATTCCTGCAAAGATCAATTAAAGGATTGCATATGGAAATAGAAGAGGAAAGAGCAAAATGAATAGGAGTAGAGCAGTACAAAATCTATTCTTACAAAAATCATATTGGTGGATTGGATCAAAGAATTTAGTCAATAAGTAATTGATAGCTAAGTAAGGTAAAAGTAATCCTACAACTAATATCATTATTATATAAGCAATTTTGTATTAAATGAATTCCCATCTTTAACAAGAATAGCAAATTCCTTTAGAGGTTGAAAAGAGTTCAAGTAGAGATCCACAATATAAACAAAGATTGGATTAACAGAAATTACAATGCTTTATTGATTCATTCTATACAAAATTATATACTTGACATTTCTAACAAGTGAATCCTTATTGAATTAGTTACCAACATTATTCACATATGTATTTTTCATTATGAAATAGTATATAATGATCAGTAAGTATGAGTTAGTGATTGTGCAGTGTAATCAATTTCAACACTATTTGTTGTATATAAAAATTTTTGTATTGACTCTTAAATTCTATTGGAAACAAGAATAGAGCTTATTTTAAGATTCCAAGTGACATTCCACATAAGGAACAGCAATGTTACATGCTTAATATTATTAAAATTATAATTGCTTAAATGTTTATGTTATTTAATCACCTTTTTAATAGTCTTTTCTATAAAAGTTTCTCATCTTTAGGTATTCTGCCAAACTTGTCTTGGACCTACCAATCAAATATTACTCCTGGATTTGATAAGAATTGTAAAGCTATATCATTACCAACAGACACAGCTAAATGGGCAACAGTTCTGTTATCTTCTGTTCTATATTGGGTGAAATCTCTTTCACCAGCTTCATAGAATAGATTAAGCATCTCTGCTTTCCCATTCACAATATCCTACATTAAGAGTTGGGTTAACTCTTTAATAGGAGCAATTAATTTGCCTTAAAATCTCAAGAGCAATTAGATCATTTGATTATTCTTAGCCATTACAGCTTCATACATAGGACTATGTTTCCATCTATCTACATTATTTACAATTTATGGACATTTTCTTAGAATAAGTTCAGCAATTTCTAATGAACTTTCTCTAGCAGCTACATGTAATATACTTCTTTTATCATAATCTTATGCTTTATAATTGATTTCCTATTTTTAATATATATAAATAATCTATTACAATTTTAGATAATTTCATTGATGATAATTTCTTTTTTTGTACACATATTTAACATAAGATATTAGGAAATACAAGATCTTTGTTAAGATCTATTTTTGAATGTTATTATTTAATGGCTGATGATAATGCCATTAAAAAAGGTTCAGTTTCAGCAGTACCACCTGATTCTGTTAATTCACCTCTTATATCTCTTTGAAATTCATCTTTAATTCTATCAACATCATCAGTTTAACCTAATAAATATCCTAGTTTTGTAAAAGCTGCTTATGATGTCATATCACCTCCACTTATTCTAAAAAATATATAAATTATGTATATATACACTCCCATATTTTCAAATATTATGCCTGTTTCATAAATCATTTCTACTTATGATGTATGACATTAAGATATATTGACTATTACAATTCCTTTTTAAGCTGCTTATGCAATTTCATTACAAAACTTTTCTTCTGTTTACATATTACCTGCTCCATATGTCTCTATTACTACTCCTTTCAATTTCTCATTCTTAAATATCTCATTTAAAGTAACATGATTTAATAATGGATTCAATCGTATTAAACTTATATTTGTACAAAATTTTTTATTCACTTATAAATTCTCTTCATTTGGATTCTTTAAAATAATATCCCATTTAATACTAATATTCACTCCAAAATATCCTAATGGAGTGAATTTTGGAGAATCAAATGAATCCAAAGAAGATGAATTCACTTTCTAAGCTCTATTACCTCTCAACAATTTATCTTAAAAACATATTAATACTTCTGGAATTGTAAAATGACCAGCTATTGTAAGAGCATTAAGAAAATTAGTAAACCCATCATTTCTTGGTTATGATAATGGTACTTAACTTCCTGTTAATATGACTGTTTTAGATAGATTTTGGAACATAAAAGATAATGCACTTGCAGTAAATGCCATTGTATCTGTTCCATGCAATATAATGAAACTATCATATTATGTATAGGCTTTCTCAATTCTCTCAGCTATGGTTACCCAATCATCTGGAGTAATGTTTGAAGAATCAAGTAATTTATCTAATTCATCTACTTTAAACCATATCCTTCGGTTAAAGGCGGTTATAGGAGTAATTAGAAAATCATCAGTAGCCTTAAAATAGGTGTAATCCATATCACAAGAGAATGGGTTGTTTTATAGAAAGTTTTTCAATGCACCCGTTTTTGTTACATATCCTGTTTAAGATGGAAACATTGATATTGTTCCACCTGTATTTAGAATCAAAACCTTTCTAGGCTAATCACTTAATTTCTCCTTGATGATATCATGATGGTTTTGCATATCGATCACCAAATGTGATTTTATTTTAGTCACATTTTGTGTATCATCATCAATATGCATTTTAAAAATAAATTATTAATATTGAGATAAACAAAAAATCATCATGAACTATATACTTCTATATCTATTAAATCTAATTTAGATTGAACTTTTGTTAATTTTATATCATGTTGATGCTATCTTGTACTACTTGCAAGAGTATTATGATTTTTTTTTATTTTACAATGATTTAAACTATTAGGTGATCTTTTTGTCTATTAATCTTTTTTAGAACCTTTAAGAGTAATACAATCCATATCATCATCTTCATCTTCATTTTAAGAATCTAATGGAGCCATATGATTTTATAAACTTGGATTATTTACTCTTTTTCTTCTATTCTTATTATCTTTAGCTTATCTGGATAATTTTTCAAGTTCTACAAGAGAATTAAAACTATACTAAATTGTAGTCTCTACCATTTTTAGTAAACGTTGATTCAATGAATACTCTAAATTTTTATTATTATTTTATAAGTATTCTTAATTTTCATGATTTCTAAACTAATTTTCTAAATTTTCATTAGTTTATTCCCTATGTTAATTTTATTAATGTTATTCAAATTCTTCACAATTTTCATGAACACTAAGAGCCAAACTTTCATAAGCTTTATACAATCTTTTAAATTTTCTTTCTGTATTGTATATTTATCTACCTCCTAATAAACTTTTTGAATTGCCTTTTAATTTCAACATATCATTCTTTTTATTGGTTAAATCATTTTCAGACAATTAATTTTCATTAGATTTTACTTCTTTTAATTCTTCAACAACACATACTACTGGTTTTGGTAAGTAATTAAATACTTTTCTTTAAGTTTTATTAAGAAAAATATATTTGAATTTTTCTATTTCTTATAATTTGCTCATAACAACTAAAATGTCCATATCTGTTAAAATCATTTTCCTTGATTTTTCAAATATCCTAGCTTAATAATTAGCTGTACTATTCCTTTTAAATGAATCATATATTTATTTAATTATAAAAAGTACTCCAAATGATAATTTCTTTTTACTCTCCAAAATTAACTTTATAAATTAATCTAAGAATCTCTCTTTATCTTTATCTAAATTAGGTTAATGTTAATTTTCATGAGATTAATCAACAGATTTCTCAGATTTTAAATTTCCATATTGAATTTCATTATTAATTTTGTTTGTAGGCATACTTATATTATCTTATTCACTCTTATCATGTTGTTAAGTTGAATTTATAGGAAACTTTAATGCTGTTGCAACTCTAGTCATATGAATAACTCTATGTGCACTATGTTTAAATTTTTGAACTACATCATCAACAGATTTCATAGAATCTATTATCTTAGTAACCAAAGATTAAAAAGAAAACACTAATTCTCCCTTTTTTTCTTCTGGCATATCAAACTAATATAATGCATTAGCCATTTTAATTTATAAACCAGTCTAATTATATCTAAGTATAAAATAACCCAATACGGTAGCTAAGAATTTAGTGATACCACCAACATATGAAATGAGTTCATCTATGCGATAATATTATTTAGAATAATGCACTTCAGATTATGAAAGACGTAAGTAAAATGATGCAACTTTAGTAAGGTTAGAAGTATATATAGATTATTGTGTTAATTTATTTTCTACAATAGAAAAAACTTATTAGTTTTTTATGTCCTTTATTCCAGGGACAATTGAATTATCAACTGTCATTGCTTATTTCTCAAGATAAATATCAGTCTTTGTTTCTAGACCTAATTTGGTTGAAATATAGAAATCAGAGTAAATGTAAGAAATGTAATTGGATTCTAGATTTAAATTTGGTACTCTATTAAGCATTAAAGTGTTGATTTTAAAACTATTATTTAAATAGCCCTGGAGTTATAAATTTTGAATTTCAGATGCTGAATAACACTAGTTAGTGGAGCAAATTAGAGCTGTTATGCTTCCATATTAAAATGTATTTGATTTATAGGTGCCTTGTAAAATTAGTGTAAAATTGAGTGGTAGACAATAATAATCATTAAATTGTGTTTTGAGTATTTTCTAGAATCATATAATAAATATACATTATAGATAGTGGATTCATTAAAGTCTTTGAAATGCTAGATTGTACATTTTTCTAGTGGTATTGAGTATTTTTCAATTTTATTCAATGTACCATTTTCATTCATGTTTTACTCATATTCAGTATAGATAAAATCTATTAATTGTTTGGTTCCGTTAATTATAGGATTTTCAACTTAAAAGGCCATCATATAATCGTTATAATTAAGTATAGTTAATGGAGGATCAATATTCAATACTCTATTAGATGAAATCTCAATAGATTATTAAATATTTATACTGTAAATGTTTCTTATTTTATGAGACTGATTGCTCCTTGTATAAAAATGATTGCCAAAACAACTACCATTAGGATTGTGCAAAAACCACCAAATGGTGATTGATGAGTTTCTTTTTTTCTGAAATTCAATTTTACCTCTGCTCCAAAGGTATCACAATAAGAAACTTTCTAAATGAAATTTTATATCATATTTATATTAATAAACATAACCAAACAAATAAAAAGATTGTTAATTATCCCATAAATTGTTTATGTATAGAAATTTATTAATATAATATAAAGCATTTGTGAATACATAATCTGATGATATTATGTCTCACGACATCAGAAATAATGTTGCTGATAAATTCACGACTTCACTGATTTATTATACATATATATTTCTTTTTTGATATTTAATTAATTTTTAATTACCCTTATGAAACTAAAACTATTTTTAATTGAGTAGGATAAAAAATTAAATAAAATTTATGATTAACTACTATTTATTATGATTTTAAGATTGTTGATCAATATAAAATTAAATTAAAATGTATTAGTTAATCTAAATTATTATATATCATATTTCATTAATATTATTATTTGATATCATTAATTAAAGAATAATTAAATATTAATAAAAGTCTTAGATGTTTTTTTAATGATTTTTATTTTTAATTATAAATCAAACATTTTTAAATAGAAACATTCATATAAAAGTAAAAACAAATTATATTTTATAATTAATTTATGTTTTAATCATATGTAAATAATCGAAAATTGAAAACAGAGTCAAGTAAAATCATTCAAACTGTGAGAATGACTAAAGAATTATAAAGACCATATGAACATAAAAATTATTCTTTTGAATTTCCTAATTACTATGATTAATTACCTAAAAAACTTAGGTGTTAATCAACTTATTCAAAATTATGTGGTTTCAGATCTCATAAATACTAGTTATTTCATGATATCATTTCTGAATTTGCTGAACATAAAAAATAAAGATTGGCTAATGTAATCATACAAAATCTAAGTAATCATACTTGTATTAAGAATCAACAGAAAAATCTAATCTACCATCCTAGAGTTCAGCTCGTAACTTATTCTCAAAGAATACACCAAACTTAAATCATAATTATAGTTAATTTATGAAAAAAGTTAAAGATTTCAAAATTGCTGAACAAAATATCATCACACAAACTCCCAAGTATTTATTCATTTATTATTAGTTCAATATGTATATCTCTTACAAGATAACCCTCTCTTGAACAAGTCTTAGATACCAAATAAACCATTACTCTAAGTTGCTCAAGAAAACAAAGTCCAAAAATACTGTTCAGTATTAAACTATCTAAATTTTAGAACCTTAATAATTTATATTAAAATCCAAGTTCAAAACCAATAATGCTCTTGAAAAAATATTGACTGAAGCCAGAAATCAAATCAAAACTTCCCAATCTCCTAGATCCATATAAGTAAGTTAACACAAAAAGACCAAGTCTCAACCTACTAAGGTGTATACTGAATATAATAAACTCTTATAAAGAGTCATACTTAAAACTAAGTTGAATTAATGATTTATATTTTATTATAATTTCAATAGTGTTTATAGTATAAATTGGAAAATAAAGTATTCTCTTGTTTTCTATAGATATTTGATTTTGGTATATTGTATTATTCATAATTTAAGTGTTATTATTTATTAGACTCTTTTAATCTTTAAAGTTTCATCTCAAATTCATCATCAAACTGTCTTTATTTATAATCTCTCTCTATTTGTTTTGGACTTACAATCCTTCTACTACAATTTGATTCATTTATCAAATCATTGAACACCTATCTTTCAAATGTACCTAATTGTCTTAAAAATCCATTATTGGGAAATATGATTGGTCTTCTTTATTCAACATATTCTAATGCTTCTCTGGCACCTATTAAGTCTTTTTTTATAAGATATGCTAAAACAATAACTGCACTTCTTGATATTCCCATCTAACAATGTACTAACACATTTGTAGATCTACGAGAGGCTTCAATAAATCTAAATGATTCATCAAAGTGTTTGCTTATTTAATAATCATCTTCATCATCAGCCATGCATTGATGATAAAAGTTTAGTTTTATTTTTGTAGATGAAGGTATACTTTAAGGACATACAGTCAAAATGGCTTTGATTTAATATTGAGATAAAGTATATGGATCACCTAAATTCATTTAATAAATACTTGCAGCTTCCATGTTGCCTAAATACAATCCTCCAAGTATTTTTGAAGGTTCAATAATACATGAGATTGGATCATCTCTTTTACTTGATTGTTTTTTTGGTGAACTCATTAATTAAATAAATTTTATTATTCAATAAAAATAAATAAAAATAATCCATATTTATATTGAAATCTTAAATTATTTAAAAATTAAATAGGTATTTATTAATATATTGATACATATCTATTAATATAGATAAGAATAAAACAAGTATTTCTTATATGAATATATTTCTATTTATTGAGAATTAAATATATATTAAATAATAATATTAAATTTCCTATGATTATAATCTATATATTCATAAAGAAAATAATAATATTAAAGAATAAATTCATTGAAATTTTGAAAAACAATATTTATTATAATTTTTTTATCATTATTCTAAATAAAAAAAAAGTTCTGAATGGATCGTAATCTATTTATAATATTAGAGAAAAGACGAGTTATAGTAGTTAATCGATGAATAGAATAAGGATGAGTTTTCAGATGACTAGGATTTAGTGTCTCAAATGGATATTGAGGATTTTGAATAGCGATTACATACTAGTCAATCTTTTGTTAGAGAGAAACCTCCATAACATAATTAAAGAGCTCAATCAGGTATGACTCAAACTGGGAAGCCATAACCACAAAGTTTGAAAGATCTGAATGAGAAAATGTAGTAAAATCTAGCGAAAAAGCAAGTAAATTAATAGACCAGAGTCTAAGGATAATAGAGATCATAATAATAATTTTCACAAACTTAGCAAGTCCAAAAAAAATAGGAGTATTGAAACAATTCAAATAATTTATTTAGTAAGAGAAAATCTGTGGAGCCTAGGGCAAACAATAATCCACGTTAAGTGTTGGAATAGGCTCAAAGGGACAATTAGGAATTGTTGTAAAAATTAGGGGTAATGAAGAGGTAACTACAATCATTGGAAGCAGAGAATGCTGAGTTGAAATAGGAAATTTAGAGGAAGGGTAATTCGAGTGGATTTTTGCCAAAGATAGAATAAGCAGGGAATTCTGAGTTGAAATTGTTGAGAATGGAAAATGAAGAGTTGAAGAGAATCATCTAAAAATAAAATGTAACGAAAGTGAAACATTTTGTTTTAGGGTAGTGATTCTGGAAAGATGTTATAGATGTACGGTTTGTAGGTAGTGAAATTGAAATGTAGAATAGAAGAGCTCACTTAGTAATTGGAGAAATAGTGATATCATTAATATATATAAATAAATCAAATGAGTATTTAAGCTGTGAATTACGAGGTTGAAGATATGGGTCGGTATTTCAAATCGTAAAAAAATATGAATTCATTCTTAGATCAAAGAAGAAGTATAAATGGACATTCATGTTGGAGGATAAGCAACATATGTTGGAATTAGAATTCTCATATCTAAGTGGGAAAAGAAGATTGGTATTGGATGGCAGAGTACTACACGAAAGCATGTAAAATATGAATCTATTTTAAGGATGCTTACTTCCTCATTTCAGTATCCCTTTACTCTTGAAGGATTTGCTTTAAATGTAATTTAACAAGGGGATGCATTTGAATTGAGAATTAATAATAAGGTCTTCTCTCATCTATACACCTAATGTAAGAATATATTAATCATCCCTTAGAAAAAACACAGAACGAGTTTGTATACGATGAGAAACTCAATACCAACAATAAAACAGATAACAACTTTTATTCTGAGCCTCCGAATTTTAATACTCAATTTTCCAACAATAATAACTTTCAAAACAATTCATAGTATATTATAAATCATCATATTTCATTAGAAAAATTAATTTAAATATTAAATTTGAGAATCATAAGGATCTTAATCCTATCTAATAAAAACCAAGTATAACATAATAGACTAAGTAAGAATCTTATTTTATTTTAGAACATCAACTACATTTGGGTAACCTGGAGCATTTGAAGAATTTGAATAGTTTGGTTAAGTATCAAAAACAAGCAATAATCCATTTGGAGATTCTTTCCAGGTTTAAGGATTTTAATAAGGTTAAACAACTTAGTAATAATAAAAAAGTAATATATATGTATAATATTAAAAAAAGAGGTGGATTTATTAAATTTAGATGATGATATACCATAATAAAAGCCAATAATTACATAAGATTAAGAGCCTTTATTTTAATAATAATAATAATAATAATAATAAACTATAAATCCATAATAAACTAATTTATTTGATGCTTTTGGTAATGGTTGGAATCAATAATAGTAATAATAATAACCTTAATAATAATAATAATAACCTTAATAATAATAAAACTTATTTTAATAAACAAATTAGATTTCATAACCATTTGAGTATTTTATTTTATTCTATTTTTAGTGCTTTTAATTCAATTCCATAAAATACATAAGGATTTTAAAATCAATAAATATAAGGTGGATTCCAAAATTCTCAAGCCTTTGGATAAGAATTTCCCTAAGCTCCCCAATAATAATAAAATTTAAATATCTTAAATTTATATGGGAATCAATAACCAGTTGTTGGAAATTTAGCTTATTCAGCATTTCCTTAGGTTTAATAATATAATTAGCCAGTCCCTTAATCATAGCCTACTCCATTTGATCTGTTCAAATGAGATAAATATTATTCATAATAAATATAAATATTCAAATTTAAAAATGGAATTGTTAAATTATACTGCCACAGTAATCTAAAAAACATTTAGAGGTTTCCTTGCTAGATAAGCTGTTAAATAAATAAGAAGAATAAATTATTTCTCATCTTTTGGTATAATAATAATCATAATTAGACAATCATAATGAATATGGTTTTTGTATATAACCTTAGAAATCAAAGAAATCTACTCGTAATGCTCAATCACTAATATAACCAACTAAACGAATGATTAGAAGTACTGTCTATATTTAGAAATGCTATCGAGGGTATTTAAGTAGAAAATACGTTTGCAATTTTTACAGATTGAAATAGATTGTGTTATTTTTAGAAGGACACATTCATAATTTCTTGAGAAAAGTAAAATGATTCTTATATTAGAGAATTTAATAAAGGAAAATCAATATAAAATAATTAATGGCATAATGTTACAATTTTCAAACTTAATGTAAATCAATAGCAAAAGGGAGATATAATTACAGTAAATATATGAATTAGAAATAATTTGATGAAATTAATGGTATAATATTTACATCTTTTTTGCATCTAATGATACCAAATTTTGAAAAACTGAATTCTGAATAAAAATCTCATTATGTAGATTAAATCTTAGGAGTTGTTTAATCAAATCCCCAAAGAAAAACTATGCCAACTTAGATAAGTTCTAAGACTCCATTAAAATAGAGACACATCATATAAAATGTCAGTGTTTTATCTTCTGAAGTAATGACAAGTAATGGAAGTTGCACTTCTAGTCATAAATCCAAATCTAATTTGACAAATGAAGAATTTAAGTCAATATTACAAAGACAAAATAAGAAAACAAAATGATCTGATTTTAAAATAATTTTTTTTTGCTAAACTTATTAGAATAATTATGTTATACTAATTTTGATGAACATAGAATTGTTAATTTTTTTATCGAAAGGGTAATAATATATTAGAAGTAAATATTAATTAAATGAGATTCCTATATGATAATATATTAATAGTGTTTTTTTTAATTAGAATGATAAATTTAATTAACAATTATTCGATATATGTAAAAGTTCTAAAATCACTTCTTCTTTCCAACTGTCTTAGCTAACCAATCTAAACCATCATATAATCCATCTCCAGTAAGTGCACAAGTACCTTGAATATACCATTCTCTTCTAAGAGTATGTAAACCCAATTTCTCAGTAATTTCTGGGACTGTCATAACACCCATATCTTATTTATTGGCAAAAACCAACAAAACAGCATCTCTTAGTTCATCTTCACCCAACATTCTCATCAATTCTTCTCTAGCAACATCTACTCTCTCTTTATCAGAAGAATCAACAACAAAAATAAGACCTTGTGTGTTTTAATAATAATGTCTCCATAAGAGTCTGATTTTATCTTAACCTCCAACATCCCATACTGTAAATTTGATGTTTTTATATTCAACAGTCTCTACATTGAATCCTATTGTTGGTACAGAACTAACAACCTCTCCCAATTTCAATTTGTATAAAATGGTTGTTTTACCTGCTGCATCTAAACCTAACATTAAAATTCTCATTTCCTTCTTTCCGAACCATTGTTCGAATAATTTAGAGAAAGAAAGACCCATATTTTTTATGAATATAATATTAATATTACAAGTGATGAAATTGAAATTTAAATAATCAATTTTTCCTTGTCAGAAAAATAATTAATCCCTATTTATAGAACAGAATTTATAAATATTTATATTTGGAATTGTTTAAAACAATAGATTAATTATTCGTAATTATATATAAATATTCATGGTATATATGAATTTTATAATTAAAATATTAAATAAAAATGTTTGAAGAATAAGTTGCTAATGAAATAGAAGAAAATGACAAATAACAAGTTAGAGTTAAGTTCCCTTAAAGATCATGGATTTCTATTATTTAAGATAAAATTGTATAGTAAAATCAAGTTTTAAAATTTATTACTCATTTTTTAGATGAGTCAATCTGAAATGAATGAAAAACATGAAACAAGATTAGGTGTGACTCCAAGTTTATCTGATAGAGAAGCTTTATGCAAAAAATAAATTGGATAATCTGCATGTTTTAGAGAGGATTTAGGAAAATCCAGAATGAGTGATTTAGATACATCCTCTATTCGATATAGGGTATCAATTAATAATTACTTTAATAGACTTAACCACATGAGGTTAATTTTAGGATAAAAGTCTTTATGAAATATTTATTATTGAGAATTATATTTACTATAATAGGTCCATTAATATTGGGTTATGGAATTATAAATAAAGATTGGTTGAGTTTTATGAGTAATTTTAGAATGTATGGTAATTATAGTGGAGTTTTGTATAACTATTTTAGATGGATATCAAACTACATATTAATTGCTACAATTATTTATTATACTAATAATGAGGAAAAGAGAATAATACATTATGAAATTGGATTCTTTGCTGTTTTATACATTACTGAGAATGTAACATGTGCTATTAAATTTGCATTTTTTCATCCTTCAAAATTAGCATTAATAGAAAATTTTGAAATTTGTGTTGTTGGTGATTCTTGTGAATAGAGTATTAATCCTTATCATTGGGCATAGTAAAATTAGTCAACAATAACAAAAGAATTAGAATAATCTATGAAGAGATCATAAGTGGAAAGCACAATATTTTAATTGTACTTTATGATTTCACCAAATGCAGAGAGATTAAAAAGAATATAAATTGAAGAATAATAAGATATAAGAAATAAAATATAAATTGAAGAAGTAGCAGCTGATGGATTTTTGATGGCTAAAGAGATAATAAATGAATTCAATAAGAAAAATAGTTTTAATTTTGCTATTAACCTTGCTATTATATTGGCAATTATACGTGTGGGATTGTACATTATGATTATGAAATTATGTGAAGAATCTGTTAAGAGTATTGCAATAGTTGTTTAAATGTCTATCTTTTAATTTCTGTACTTTAGTACAATAATCTCATTGATGATGCTAACTTATAGAGATTTAAGAAGAAAGGTTTATTCAATGACACAATTATCACATTTAATATCAGCTGAGAAAGTTGAAGTCTATTAAGAATCCAAGATCTTTCCAACCATTAATTTATTATGCACTGTTTCTATATATTCTTGGGTTAATTTAAGGAAGATCTTACTTGATTATGGATTGTAATACACTAGAAGATAAACATTTATATTATCATTTATAATGATAATAAATACCATATTAATGGGTGTAATGACAATTCTCTTTTATATCCAACTCATTACTATTAATACTATACTTCAATAGACTATTGATTTTTCTATTATAGCTATTTTCTCTATTAGTTTAGTCTTATAAGGAGCAAGAATTAATGCACATTGGTCTATTCATAGAGGATTACTGAGAAAGAATCTCTTTATTATTTAATAATTGGCTTATTAAGTCTTTAAACCTTTGGATTACACATTTAAAGCAGAAGATCCTGTATTTAATGTATATATTTATTTCAATCAAGTCTAGGCTCTAATGAGATTACTTGATACTACTTATGCTGATATTGTGATTAGGGAAGATTCTCTATTAAATTACTCAATTTTTTGCATCAATTCGATATAATATGTGGTAAATCATTTATTGAATTCAGTTTGATGATTTAGGACATTAAGAAAAATCTTAGCCATATACTGTAATGGGTATAGCAATGACATATCAATTACTATTATAAGTTTGTTTGAGTGCGATGGGATTGATAGGAACTACAGGATTGAATTTCATTCTTTAGATTACTTAATGATTATAAATTATATTAATAATATTGAACTTATATAATAGAGGGACTTTATTATATGGAAATTAGTATTAAACAATAAATTCTTAAATAATGAATGATATGTTCAGATCTTCATAACATTATATATGATAAATTGAAATATTTTATGCAATTATTGTTCAATTAATAAGGATTGTATTTTCATTTTAAAGTATATTGAGAATAAAGATTTTATATAATTATTAAATATCTTATTTGAATCTTATTCATAAATTAACTTGTATGCATATAATATTGTAGAATACCTTTCTGAAGATTGAATAATTATAAATTAATCATTTTATATTGTTGGAATATCAAAAGTTTGTATATGTAGAGTTCTTAGTTATTAATAATAAGGATAGGGGTGTAAGTAAGGAAAAAAGGAAATGAATTATTTTAATTAATATGGAAAATAAATAAAATTAATTAATTACACGTTAAAGAATTTCTAGAAGAATTCTCTTTGTATATAAATTGATTATACACATCATTTGGAAATAATATATTATGAAAAAATTGTTACTTGTTTTGCTCCTAATTTCTGTATCTCTATGCGAAGGTTCAGTTGAATGCCCAGTTATTGGTATTGACTTGGGTACAACTTATTCATGTGTTGGTGTATTCAGATAAGGACATGTTGAAATCATTCCAAATGAATTAGGAAATAGAATCACACCTTCAGTTGTTTCATTTACAGATCAAGAAAGATTAATTGGTGAGGCTGCTAAAAATTAAGCTGCTACAAATCCTAGCAGAACTCTTTATGATGTAAAGAGATTGATAGGAAGAAAGTATATATTAATATGAATATTTCAAGATTCTCTGATTCTACAATTTAATATGATAAGAAATTCTTACCATTTGAAATTATTGAAAGAGATGGAAAGCCTTACATTTAAGTGGAGAAGGGTGCATAATCAAAAATATTTGCACCTGAGGAAGTGAGTGCAATGGTGTTGTCAAAGATGAAGGAAATTGCTGAGGGTTATTTGGGTTAAAATGTTAAAAATGCAGTTGTTACAGTACCAGCATACTTTAATGATGCATAAAGATAAGCTACAAAAGATGCAGGAAATATTTCAGGTTTGAATGTAGTTAGAATTTTGAATGAACCAACAGCTGCAGCTATTGCTTATGGTTTGGATTCAAAATAAGTTGAATCTAACATTTTGGTTTTCGATTTAGGAGGTGGTACTTTCGATGTGTCCATTTTAACAATTGATAATCAAGTGTTTGAAGTTATTTCTACATCAGGAGATACACATTTAGGAGGTGAAGATTTTGATTAAAGATTGATTGATCATTTCATTAAATTAGTGTAAAAGAAGTATGGAAAGGATGTTTCAGGAGATAAGAGAGCAATCTAAAAATTAAAGAGAGAATGTGAAAAAGCTAAGAGAAGACTTTCTGCTGCTTAAGAAGCTAAAGTAGAAATTGAAGATTTAGTTGAAGGATTAGATTTCAGTGAAGTTTTAACAAGAGCTAAATTTGAAGAATTGAATAGTGATTTATTTAGAAAAACTATTGAACCAATGTAGACAGCTTTAAATGATTCAGGATTGAAGAAGAGTTAAATTGATGAAATTGTTCTTGTTGGTGGTTCATCTCGTATTCCAAAAGTGAGATAACTTGTTAAAGAATTCTTTGAAGGAAAAGATCCAAATACAGGTATCAATCCAGATGAAGCTATTTGTTATGGTGCAGCCATTCAAGGAGGTTTAATCTGTGGAGAGAAATCTGATGCAACTGATGGTTTAGTTGTTATTGATGCTACACCTTTGAGTTTAGGTATTGAAACTGTTGGAGGAGTCATGAATAAGATCATTCCAAAGGGATCTTTCATTCCAACTAAAAAATCTTAAGTATTCACAACTTATGTTGACAATCAAACAACAGTAACAATTACTGTTTTTGAAGGAGAAAGACCTTTGGTTAAAGATAATCACAAATTGGGTTAATTTGATTTAACAGATATTCCAAAAATGCCTAAAGGATAACCTTAAATTGAAGTTACTTTTGAAATAGATGAAGATGGTATTTTATCTGTATCTGCTTCTGAATAATCAACAGGAAAAAAGAATTAAATTTAAATCACTGGAGATAACAAATTATCAAAAGAAGAAATAGATAGAATGATTAAAGAAGCTGAATAATTTGCTGAAGAAGATAAAATTGCTAAGGAAAAGATTGATGCTAAGAATAGTTTAGATTCTTATATTTATTCTATCAAGAATTAAATTGAAGATGAGGTATTTATTATTTATTAATATTTTTAGAAAAAATTAGCCAAACATTTAACTGAAGAATAGAAATAAACTTTGAAAGATGCTGTATAAAAGAGTGAAGACTGGATTAAGAAGGATGAAGCTAATTATGATAAAGAAGATTTCGAAGGAGAATTAAAAGATTTATAAAAGTAATTCATTTTTTTTAACAATGTAGAGTTTGTGATCCAATCATTCAAGAAGCTTAAAAGAAGAAAGATGAAAATAAAGAGAATGAAGATGATGCTGATGCTGATGATACAAAAACTGATTTATGATTTAATGTGTGCAATATTTTATTTAATGAAAGTTGTATTTCAAATTTGCATCATTTCCTTATTATTGACTACATGCTATGCATTCAATATTCATTAATATGCTAATATGTTACCTGGTCTCAAATTACCTCCCAACACTAAAACCAGAGTATTAATTATTGATACTTTTGAAGACTTTTTATGGGCCAATCTATATGTAGGGTATAATCAACAATATTTCAATTTAGACTTTTCTATTACTTTTCATACTTAGCAACTGGAGCTGCTTTAGAATTTACTAATCCTATACCAAAATCTACTTTCAGAATGAAAAACATGAAACTTGAAATTAGTAGAGGAGTCTAAGCCTTATTCTGGGTACTACTCTCTGCCACTATATTCATGTGGAAAATCGAACCTTTAACACCTTATTATGGTTATTATGAAACACATGATTTTGGATTAAAAGAATGGCTAATTGGACTTTTTGTGTATTTCTATTATATTTAATCATTAGATATTCCATTGGATTTGATTTCTATTTCTATGTCACTCATATTATTCTTCATCAACCATTCTTTTGGAAATACATTCACAAACAACATCATGAATTTATAGAACCAACTGCATTTGCTTAAGATGCTGTCCATCCAATTGAAGCTATAGTATAAGGTCCTTTAGGACATTTCTTCCCTTGTCTTTTCTACCCAATCCCTCCAGTTTGGCATCAGTATATTTTATTATTTAACAATAAGCTTTTTTGGTTTTTTGACTGCCGTCTATGCCTAAGCTGCTCATGATGGAAGATGGGATCCATTTGGACATATCAATCATCATTTCTATGTCACTTGTAATTATGGAATATGGGGTGTATGTGATAGAATATTTTAAACCAATCATTCCTCATCAAGATTTCCTGTTAGATATGTTCCAAGTTGGGAAAAAGATGCTAAGAAATTGAAATAATGATCTTAAATAATTCACAAATAAATCAAAATTCCATTAACATTTTAATTCTGTTTTTCTTATTTTATATTTCTAATCTTATACATAAATATGATAATTCAATAAATATTCATGTCATCTTTATTAATAAAATATATCAATAGATTTACATGTAATCAATTTAGATAACTATATGAATAATAATATTTCTTAGAATTCTTATTAATATAAATTTACAAATTAAAAAGAGAGCTTTATTATATATTTATATAAATATATTATATTTTGAAACAATCACTTAATGATTATAAATAACATATTAATATATGTTATAACAACTCTTTATATAACACTACTTTTAATAATAAACAATCAAATCTTAACTTTTAATATGAATTCAAATTTATAAATAATCTAAATTCTCCTTGATTATATTAAATATTTTTTATTAACAATTTATTAACTTTTTGAAACTTAAAAAGATCAAAATTGATTTACATCTGAAATTTTCAATCTGCTATATTACTCATTTATATTTAATAATAAGTATTTATTTATTTTAAATAATTTAAATTTTTTATAAAAGTCATTAAGTAAAAGTACACATTAAATGAAAATTCTAAGCATTTTATTCTTCCGATTGGTGAAATTATTACTAGATAATTTCTTATGTTATGTAAATTAACTATATTCTCAAATGAATGTTAACAATATATGATATCCCATATAAAATCAATAACTTTAGGAACTCTATGTTAAGAGTGATTGATAACTCAGATAAAAGTGCTCATTGACGATTGTTATCATTTATTAGAATTGAAGAGATTAATTTAATATTTATAATTTATTATAGATGATCTTTAGATGAATGTTATCATTTTCCATCTGGATTTCAATTATAATAAATTTGATATTAATTCGGTGATTAATATGAAATTGGATATGATTGATTAACTGTATTATTATATTAATTGTAATTTTGAATTAGAAAATTATTTTGTTGGTATATTGCTTAGCTATAGCTATAGCTATTGGAAATTTAATTAAATTAATTAGTTATCTTTAAGATATTATCATAAGCTTCATTAATTTGATTTTTAATATCTATAAAACTATTCTCAAAAGTTTTAGTTGTAAAATTATCCATAAACATTTTAAGGTTCTTTAGTTAGTTACATATTTAGAAAAAAAAATTTTAGTAATTGATATTGATTGTTGAATTTAGGTTAAGTTAAATTTGCAATTTATTAATTTCTTGATTTTTAGATCTAAGTTAGTTTTCCAATCTATAAACCTCTTCATTTTTAGATTTAAGTTAGTTTTTCAATTTTACAATTTCTTCATTTTTTAACTTAAGTTCATTTTTCTATTAATCAATTTCTTCTTTTTTAGATTTGAGTTCTTAATGAAAAAGACTGATTTCATTTTATTCTTTTTCATATTTCTAATCTAATTTTGCAGTGAAGGAAAGCACTTCTCTTTCCTCTTTTTAAAGGTCAATAGACATTTTTTAACAAAAGCCTTTATATTCTATAGAATATTCTAACTTAATATCTTTTATTTTTTTTCTAAGTAAAGTTGCATTAATATTATTTTAAATGAACTTAAAGTTAATTAATTTATTTAAATGTTATAATGATTATTCCTTTATTTTTAACATATTACTTTTAATTTAATCATATTTCTTCATTTTTTCTGATAGTTGTTTCTAAATCAACTAACAGTTTTTATTAAATTCCTATTACATATATGACTTGATTTTTTCTTATTCTTAAGTAATTAATAAGGTCTTCTCATCTTATTCTTACTTGATAAACTTATATTTCTTTGCATATGTCTTGTAATCATGTTATTTATGATCATTTAAAAAGCAGTTTTTGCAATAAAAAGGATATGTTGATTTCTATGAGATACAATCATTATGCATACAAAGAT
This sequence comes from Paramecium primaurelia, assembly GCA_905182975.1. NCBI lineage: Eukaryota > Ciliophora > Oligohymenophorea > Peniculida > Parameciidae > Paramecium > Paramecium primaurelia. The sequence goes on along the minus strand of CAJJDM010000083.1, from coordinate 360,703 downwards.
ACTTTTAAGGTTTTTGATGATTATTACATTATTAATATTTCACGAATGATTTTTCTTGTGCCTTAGGAATACTTGGTAAAGGCATATTAATAAATATATTTGATAAATCAGATAAGGAAAATTTTAAGTCTTTTATAAAATTAATTCTTGCTGTGATTTCATTAATTTGGAATTATCTTTCAATATTAGATTATTCTTCTGCTTTTTAATAGTCTACTTCCTATTAATTCGCATTAATCAAGCAATAATTCAAAAGTGAATCAAGATTTTATTATTATAATATCTATTATGCCTCTTTGATTTTTGATTAGAGTTTATTATTTTGTTATTCTATACATTCTTTTATTGATTTTTTCTGTTAATCATTCCAGGCTATGTATGTTTGATTCTAATCATCTAGAAACTATTCAAGTTAGATTAATTCTTTAGTATTTTTTTCAATCATTTATTCCAAGGATTGGATTTACTTATTACAATTATCTGTTGCTAATGAGTAAATTTCTGAAAAATTTTTGGGTGTATGTTTTGAATGTGATTAACAATAGCATTAGAAACAAAGCATTTAATTACCTTGAATTTTAACACATTCTGGCTGGATACAAATAAATTCACCAGTTCTTTATTAGCAATTAACACACTTACTCATTTTATGAAGGTATTTAATGAAAAGATAATTTAAAATTTAATAGAATTTCAATATTAAACTAACTTAAATAGTATTCTGATATCTATAATCCTAGCAAAATACACTAATGATTTTTTATTTTTTTACAGCAAACGAGATAAATCACTTTTTTCATTATAATGACCTTTTTCTATGTTATGAAAATATGATGATATACATTTTTTAGTCTTACACAAAAAATTTTTATAATAGAATTAAAGAAAATAAAAATAATTTTTATATTATGGATTGAAACAATTAAATTAATAATCATTATATAAATTGTTATTCTTAAGAATCATAATTGATAAATAAAATAATAATAAACATAATCTAATGAAACTATTCATAGTCAAATATTCTTACTTTAATAACTCTTTATGAATTCCAATAGAAATCTCAAATTATACAAAAAAATTCAAAATAAAATTACCATATAGTGGTTACAATCATTATTTTAATCTGATCATTAAAATTTGAAGATTCAATGGATTGTATTAATTATTTCAAAAGATGAAAAACACATAACTACTATTTTGAAAAAGAAATGGATCGATATAAAGAAATATCACAAATAAAAATTAATATTCTTTCAGAAAAAACTTATCAAGGGGCATATAATCAAAATATATAAGAGTCTTCATTTCATGATAAAATATATTGGGTAATAATAAATAATATTATTATATATTTTAGTATTGGATTGTTAAAGAAAATTAAGTAATTAATATAATTTTTTTTATATTTATGCAAACTACAAATTCAATATTCACACTAGGTTCTTAAATTTATTGTCAGGTATCCAGTTTATAAAAATGTTCCTTAAAATTTAAAAACTGGCTCCATATAGTTGATTTAGAGGCCTAATTCTTTTCAGTAGTCTCCACTGACTGAGACTATGAGTATTGGATTTGTGGTTGGTGCATAAGAAGCTTCTTGGGAGTTGTGTTACAACTTACCAACCAATTACAATATCTGATAAATTTTAATATTAAAATATAAAAAGAGAAATAAATAAAAAACCTAATTTTTAATTTTTATTTTGTAATATAAATTATGAATTATTTTTATATTGAAAATACATAAAAAATAGGATACTCTCTTATATTTTCAAAGGTTATTATCCTTAATGATTATAGGAAGATTATGTTCAATTCAATTAATACTAGAATTGATTAGTAAAAAATTTAATTTAATTAAACAATTTTGCAAATGGTTTATTAAAGATTAAGTTATTTGGGGTAATTTAGGTTATGTAGGTTTAACTCTGTTCTCAAAATTAAGATAAAAACTATCATTAGATTCAATTTTATTATCACTTTTCTTTATACATTATTCCTAATGAAAAAAGTTTTGAGTGAATAACAATGATAAGATTTTAATACAGATGGGTTCATTAAGAGTAATTTTAAGATTTCAATAATGTTTTTAATTGACTTCAGATCTGTCTATAAATAATTATAGATTGCTTTTATAGCTAGTCATAATTTCATTAAATAGTTCATTTATCATTTATCTTAGAATTCCATCTATATTAAATTCTATATCTGTTTTCATGTTAATGGTTTTAGATATTGGCATTTATAAATTATTTATTGTCTTATTCATTTAATTTGACTATTTGAGGTATTGAATTATTGACAGAGATAATAAATTTATGTATTTAATCTCTTCTCTATTTCTCCTCTAAGTCTTTAATTTCTATAATTTCATTCCTTACCAACCTTACTTATAGCATATACAATTATAAAGAAAAGTCTTTTTAAAATATGATATTAAACTTTCTCGTCTTAATGATTAACACATGAATTCAATTTATGTATTTTATCTATATTTTGGCCAATAAATTTAGTTTTTGAGTAAGTAAGTCTTTGTTTAATAGTTAATCTCGTGTTTGATGTAAATTTTAATTATAAATTATTAAAGTAAGTAGAAATATTCATAAAACCTCGAATTATATATTTATTCTTTACTAATAAGAGTGTGAGGATAGAATGTATTTTTGATTTTGTAAGGTGTTTTGAGATTTTATTTAATATTATATATTGTATTTTGTATTTATTAGGAAAAGGTGAAACTCTATGGATACAATTAGTTTTTCTAATTGTTATCAATGAATGACGACATATTTATTAATATTCATTGTAATTAAAAATATTGCTATTTAATATTGGACTTTAGAAAAAATTTGACAAAATAAAATTAAGTTTATTATGATACCATAAGTTCAAGAATCTGATTATCTTTACAGCATTCCAAAGTCATTCTCAACAAGAGCTATTCATACAGGATAACATGCTGAACCAATTCATGGTAGTGTTAATGTTCCCATTCACTTGAGCACCACATATAAATAAAAGGCTCCCGGTTAACCTTATTCTAGTTTTGATTATACAAGATGTGGTAATCCCACTAGGGCAGCATTAGAAGAATGCATTGCAGATCTTGAGAATAGCAAACATTGCATAACATTCTCATCTGGATGTGCAGCAATGTCTTGCATCATCAATATCTGTAAACATGGTGAATAAATCATTTGTTGTGATGATGTATATGGTGGTACTTAAAGATACATGAGAAATTTCACTGTAAAAAATCATGGAATCGAAGTGTTGTTTGTAGATATCACAGATCCTGAAAATGTGGCAAAGGCAGTCACTGAAAAAACAAAATTGATTTGGATTGAAACACCTACTAATCCAACTCTTAAAATTGTAGACATTGCAGCTGTTTGTAAAATAGCAAAAGAGAATAAAATATTATCTGTGGTTGATAATACATTTGCTACTCCATATCTTTAAACTCCAAGAGATTTGGGAGCTGATATCACTGTATTATTTTTTAATCTTATAAAAAAAGGTTAACTCTGGAACCAAATATATGGGTGGACATTCTGACGTCGTTTTTGGATCTTTGACTTGTAATGATAAAGAATTGTATGACAGATTATTCTTTTCTGCTAAATCACAAGGAGGTTGTCCTAGTGTTTTTGATTGCTATCTCATTATGAGAAGTTTAAAGACTTTAGAATTGAGAGTTAAGTAGGCTACTAAGAATGCATACATCTTTGCTAAATATTTGGAAAGCAATCCTTTGGTAGAAAAGGTTATTTATCCTGGATTACCATCTCATCCATAACATGAATTGGTTAAAAGATAATAAAGAGGAGGAGGTGCTATGATAAGCTTTTATGTTAAGGGAGGTTTTGAAGAAACTAGTAAATTATTGAAAGCCTTAAAAATATTCACACTTGCTGAATCATTAGGAGGAGTTGAAAGTAATTATATATTAGACTACTTATATTAGGTTTAATTGAAGTACCATCAGTTATGACACATGGATCAGTACCTGCTGATGTAAGAAATTAATTGGGAATTACAGACAATTTGGTTAGAGTATCAATTGGTATCGAAAATGTAGAGGATTTAATAAATGATATGGAAGAGGCACTTAAAGCATCACATTGAATATATATTAAGTAATGTCATATATACACAAATATTATTATTAATTAGTAAATCTATTATTAATACTAAATTAAAGACGATCACACTTACATATTTGTTATAATAAACTTAATGAATAGGAATTAATATAAAATGGTTATCAATTCTAATAATGGATTATAAATAATTCTCTATATATAATCATATAATCTTATTTGAAGTGATGTAATTCTATTTACTTTTATTAAATCAGGATTATGTAAAATCTCTTTTAAATAATTTTGATTATACTTCCATATCATTATAATAAATTTAATATCTCTCACATGTATCCAAAATAACTAAAAAATAATTACAATAATGTCTTCATCCAATAACATATATGTAATTATTAACTAATATATTACTGAAAGCTTGTCTTACTTAATTCATTTTGAGGTTAAATAAAATTTTATTACAAACTAGTAGTTTCATCATCACTTATTTCATTCATTTATTTATAGACTCTTCCATCTTAAAATAATAGAGATCCTTAATATATAGTGGTAGTATGAATATATTCATTCATTTTTATGAATTCGAATCTTTAATTTAAACTTTATTAATTTATAAATTACATCCTTCTATTTAAAAAATGAAAAGCTTAGAAATCAATTCTAATTTAAAATCTTAATCTACAATGCTAAATCCTATCAGACTCTTACTAAACATTTAAATAAAGACACTACTTTTTTATTATCTAAGTTCAAAATTGGGAAATTTCTCTTCTTTCACCTAATAAAGTTTGGCTTCCAAAAATTAAATTCAAAATTTTATATACATATAGATTTTTTAATCTTTTAATATTAGAAGGAATGTTAGACAATTCTAATCCATCCCCTCTGCCCTTCTAAAAATCAATTATCATAATCCCTAACTTCCTTATTTTAATAATAAATTGATAATGATTTCAAAAGCAAATAGTTTTAATTCTAATGGTTATAAAATAGTTAATTTTGAAATCTTGATATATTCATTTTATAGGTATTCATAATGATATTCTCTTCCAAATTGTATTAAAATAATGTTATTACTTACATCTTGATCGTCGTAGTTTGATCCACAACTTAAATACACTTTGTATACATTTACCTATATGCATACAATATTTATAAACTACTAAATACATTCTAATAGTTTTAGAATCTCATTACATATGAATTCATCCTTTACTGTATTGTAACTTAATAAAACAAAAAAAGTATTATTTATCTGGAATTACTTTCTATATTGATTATTCTATTTTATTAATCTTATTCTTTATTAATATAAATTTAAAATATTTAGAGATGTAAGAAAACCATATGATTAATTTTTATTGCTACATCTATGTGTTTTAACAATGAATTCATTAATAAATATCAGAAGAAAACAAGAAAAAGATTCACAACAATTTTTATACAAATGATTATTATGAACCTTATAAGGAAATTATTTAATTTTATACTTATCATCCATAACTTAAAACTGCTTTAAAGTTTGTTAAAAATCCTAATAAACAAATATATATTTAAAACATAAAAGAAACCTTGTTAATTTTGATATGAATAATTTTTGGCAAGATAATATTAAATTTGACAATTCTTTAATTAGAATTCATACTTAAATTTGAAAAGACTCTATTAATATTATTTTGAAGATAATTTATTCTAATAGGGATTTGAGACTTTTATAAGGTTTAAAGTGTGTTTGTAAATTTATATTTTAATTTAGAATTTATATTTAAATATTTAAATCATAATTTATCAACCATATTCTACTCCAACATAGATGACCTGAATGTAGTTTTTTATAATAAGTTCTATTTGTATAATGTTGATCTTTGAATGAAACTTAATGTAAATAAAAAAAGATTACACTGACATTTAATTATGACACTAACATAAGCAACCTTATTAATTTGTATAACTTTCTTTTGAGTAAGATAATCAATTTCAAATAGATTATTTAATGATGATGTAATCATACTGAATTACAGTTGTGTAAGTATTTATGCAAGACTTGGTAAAATATTAATTTATACATATGAATCATTATAGAATTATTTATATGAATACATTTGAGATATTTAGGTTCAAGCAAGCAATGGTTAAATATTATTACACAATAAATGTGATAGATAATATAAGGTATACATATTATATAAATGATAATTAGATTCTTGCTAATTTATGAATTAATTAGTTTGCATGAATACTGGTAATTAACATAAAATATATATATATATTTTTAAATATAATTAATATATGGATCAGAGTATGTTTGAGTAATTTGGGGGAGATGGACAGATATCAGATTTGATAGATTAATTTTATTATAAGGTTTTATTCGATCAAAGTTTGAGAAGCATGTTTTTAAAAGCAGACATGACTAGGGTTAGATTGTAATAAAAGACCTTTTTTGCTTAAATGTTTGGATGTATACATACAAAATACACTGGAAAGTATAATTACTAATGAATATACAGAGATCTAATTGAAGTGCATAAGAATTTGAGCATTACTGATCAATAATTTGATAGATTCTTACATCATCTTAAATGTATTTTAGCCGACATGAATAAACCGTAAGAATTGATAGATGAAATATTGAAGAAAGTCGACAGCCATAGAAATTTGATTGTGTTTAAATGATATATTCATTATTTTTTTCTTCTATTATCGATGTCCTTAAAATTCTATTCTTCCAATTACAATTTGGCTCTATAAAAAATATAAAATAATTTATTACTTTTATGCGTCCTCCATCTTTTGACTTCTCATAAACAAAAGATCATCTCTTCTTGTAGTATCAGATTCTAATACTTCTTAAGGTGATATCCATAACTTCTTTTCTTCATCTATCTACCAAAATTTCTCTTCTCCAAATGTCAATCCTTCCAACCATGATCCAATCCCTTATTATATAAGAGTCCTATATAAATATATACTCATTATTACTCTGTTTTATTTCCATTTTCATCAATCTTCACTTCAAAAATATCTACTTCTACAATGTCAAAGATTTTGGCTTATTCCTATGACTTAAAGAAAGAAGTTAATTTGGACATCATCCCTTCAGCATTGTAATTAAATGTAATAACTGATTTCACACCAGGTCCTTCTATTATCATCTTGCCTTGCCAATTTAATATTCGATCTCCCATCACCAATCCAGTTATTTCCCTTATATTGATATTTATAACTTAAATACATTGTTGGTCTCTATGTACATTTATATACAGCACCATTATTGAATATTATGGTTTATCTACCATTTTAAACACCTGTTAATGAATTCACAGTCTTATGTACTTATATTTCTAATCTGTCATCTCCATATATTTTATAATTATTTCCCTATATGTAATAAAAACAAATTGGTGGATCAAAAGAAGTTTATTCTGCAAAAAACTATGTGCCATCCTCTTTCACCAACTATACTCAAATATACTTTAAAATTACCTAAAGTGTCTCTCCCACTAATGGATCTAAAGGTGATTTCATTTTTGTGATCTCACCATTACAATGCATTCCAGATATCTATAATATGATTCCAATTCTTACACAATAAGCTGAGATATATTTAATTTATTCAATTGGTGCCAATTGACTACATCTTTCCAATAAATTACTAAATGTATGTCCTCTAATTTATTTAATGTTTTTATTTACAAAGCCACTCCATGTAAAAAACTCATATCCAAAGACATAGCAATTGGTTTGCTAATTTACATCAATGATCCAAAATTTCCTGTTATGATCTTCCCACTCAATTATTTAAACACACTTGCTGCCACTTTCTAGGTTTCAGAATTCTCTTCCCCAAATGATAAGTTAAGACCTCCTAACGTTATATTTATCAATAACTAACCTTATTAATGAGCTGCCTTATGTCTATTTGCTGAAGATTGTTGAGCTTATTAGCCATTTTGATTTTCATTCTATTTTTTAAATCCAAACCACATCTTATTAAAAAAAGATTTGTTATTAATAATATTATTTAACAATAATTAACAATATAATTTTTGAATACTAATATTATAAAGCAATCATTTTAATTAATTTAATTTATATAATAATATCATAAAGATTTAGAAAATATATAATATTATTCATTTCAAGTAATTGTAAAATGCCTTTTCAAATTATTTAATATAATATTTCTTTTATTAAACTAATTATATTTCTAATTATAATTTCAATATATTATATTCTTCAAGTAACATTTTATCATGATATAAGCACCTTTATATTTAATATTATTACTACTAAATAAAATATAGCTTCAATTATTGGAATCATATTAGGGAATGAATATTATTCATATTTTTAATTAAAATTAGAAAATAAATTTAATTGATATAAATATGAAAAGATTCATTATGCTAAGATTCTATTTCTAAGTGTTTCATATTTATATATATCAATTTTACTATGAAAATATTAATTAATGTACAAAACATCAATTATATATTATTACTTGAAAACTTAAAATAATATAATACATTTTATTAATAGATGTTCTAATTTGGTATATTTTTATTTTTGGAAAATAAATTTATGAAGATTAATTCAAGAATTCATTTTGGTATATTTTTATAGAAATAATCCTTAATAGAATATATTTTAGGAACAAGACTATTCATTATTTTATGCTCATTCAAAAATATATTCAATTTTTACATTAAAGTATTTTTTTATTTAATTATCAAATATCATAAATTTGATGATAAAATACTGTTAATTTCATTAATGGGAGGAGGAAAAATATATCTGTATTCACAAAACAAGGCTATAAAAGGAAGATAACAAATTTTCATGCCATAAATGTTTAGACTGGAAAAAATCAAACAATTATATAAAGAGCATGAAGGAAGTTGAAGAAGAGGCAAAATAAAATATTGTGAAATTTGTGGAAATGTAAACCAAAATAATAAATTCTAATAATGAAATGAAGTAAAAATATCTAGAATCATTAACTGAGCTTTGTCAGAAGATAAATCAATATTTTCAAAAATAATAAAAGTCCGTAACTTCCTTAGTTGAACAATAAAATCAAATACTAACACAAAACATTAACTAAGCTAATTCACTTTTAAATGAACAATCTGTTTTGGATTCTCAATCAATTGACAATTTCATTATTTTTACAACTTTAAATGAAGCAAATTAAAAAATAATTGAAAATAACTATAATAATATCAATAAATGTTTAGAAAGATAATTTAATTATGAATTTGCTGAAATCTAATGTAAAGTAAATTAATTTACAAATTTGGAATTTAAATTTGATTCTATTCCAAAATATGAAGTTGAATAATTCAAAATTTTAACTGTTGATAAAGAAAAAGATAAACTACAATATTGCAAAGACCACTAAATGGAAAAGAACTGTATTTGTACACATGAAGATTGTTTGAAAGAGAAAAAAAAAGAATATCTTTGTTTAGGATGTTCAATGAATTCTCATAGTTAACATTTTAAAGGTAATTTTATAAAAACTGTAAAAAAAATAAAGACTGAGCAGAATGAGAAACTGAAAATAATTAAAGAATAATATGAAATGCTTAAATAAGAAGTTGAAAACAGAATTGATAAAGAATTAACAACAAATTAATAAAAATAATAGGAAAATTTTGTTAATTCTTAAACAACAAGAGAAAATCTCAAACAATTAGAAGCTCAGATTAAAATTAATCCTTTCAATTAAAAACCAAATTACACATATTATAATATTGACTAGAATTTATTATCATATGATTAAGATATGATCAAATTAGAGTTTTAATCAAAATTAGATTAATTGGAATAATTAAAATAACAAATTACAAAATAAGAAAAGAAGAGTTTAATTAATAATACCAAACTACTGAAGAGCAATCATTAACTTATAAGTAAGAAACATTTAAATTAAAAAAATTAGTGTAATAATATGAAATTTAAATTTCAGAGTTATAAAATAAATTAGAAGCTAATTCTAGTGAATCAATAATAGCAGAAATCAAAAAATCTTAAAAATTATTGATTGAGGAATCTCTTAAATAATCATAAAAGTAATTTATTGAAGGAGTAAATGAGATCAAATAGTAAATATAAACTTTTCCAAAAGTTGTTACTGAAAGTAAACAATTTAGTTCTCTTTAATCAGACTTGAACAATGTTATTACAATTATTAATAAAATAAACTAACAAAGTTTATAGATACCAAATTCACATTAAGAATTAAAAAATTCAATTAATGGTTAAGAAGGGATAAAATAATAAATTACTAATCTATCAAATTTAAATTAAGATCTAAAAGTTATGTTTAAAGGGATGAATGAGATCAAATCATCCATTTTAAACATCCCAAAACTTGTTCTTGAAAGTAAACAATTTAGTTCTCTCTAATCAAACACAACAGATATGATAAATCGAATAATTTAATTGACCATTAAAGTTTCAACTCCATAAATTGTTTATTAACCATAATAAATTTTAAATAATTAATAAGGGTTAAACGAATAGCCTATGGGTGCTGGTAGTTTTCAATAAAATCAGGGCTTCCATTATTACTAACAGAATAATAGCAAAAGATGAAATATTGATTGAGCTAATTATTTAGAATTATAAAAATTATATTATGAATAATTTCTTGTAATCAAAAATGATAATCTTTTTTCTCCTATATTAAAAATTGAAGATAAGCCAGTTCATCTTTCCATCTAGCACAAATATGCTAATAAGGTTGAGATATAGAAATAAATAGCAATTAATTTAGATTTTGTCAGAAAATATCAATAAAAATTAATAAAAAATTATTAATATATCTCATATATCAATAATCAGATATTAAATTGGAAAAATCTAAAAGCAGTTAAGGATATACTTTAAGCTGATATGAGATTCATAAGAAAAAATAAATTCAATTAAATCATACTCAAATGAGTGGCCAATCTAATATGTAGTTAGATAAAAGGATATCATAATAATTGTTAGTATAATATAATGGCCAACATTATTGTCTGAGCAAACATATTTTGAATAATTAATAAATCATAAACTATAATTTTGATAAAGTCAAAATTCTTTAACTCATCATTAAACAAATATGTATTTTTCATTTAATTTCTCTAATCATTATTTTACTTTTGTAGTATTTAAAGTTTTATTTAAGCCTTAAATAGTGATACAATGAGAACTTAATATAGATAGTTTCTTTTAAATGATAAGCCCTCCTAAACTTTCATGAGTTTAACCTTTACCTAACTTTAATAAGATACTAGATGAGTTATTCAACTCTATAATACAAGAGAAGATTTGAAGTGTAGCTTCTGAATCAATGTATTCTTGATTAACAATTATTTAATTTAATTTACCTCCTATAATAGTTTAGGAATTATCTATCATATCTTATTTATGAAACCAATAAAAATTGGTTTCTCAATAAAAAATGTAATTGCTTTAATAGTTCGATAATAAAAAGACAACAAAATAAATCTCAGCAAGCTTAAAAAGTAAAAATCATAAATTATTAAATCAAGTTTTTAAATAAATACTCCTAATATATTAGAGTTTCTATTCATGATAATTTTAGACTTTTTAATAATTCATTAATGTTATCTTTCAATTTATGAAAGATTAGAATTTTATAATATTTAAAAAAATGAAATATTGTTTGTTTTGATTGAACAATACTTAGAAATTTTAATAACAGAATTCATGAAATTAATACATTTACTAAAATGTGGTTTATAATTTCTGAAATCTAATCAAATGTGTGTAAAATAAATTTAAAATTTATCCTAGAATTCAATTTAGTATTTAGAAAGATTGAATTATCATTTAAATAGATAACTATAATCATCTATAGTTTGCAGTAAGCTAATAAATAAATTAGATCAATCATAGATTATTTTTAGATGTATTTCTTCATGATTTAATCTGAATTTTAATTTTCATTATTTTATTTATTTAATTACAAATCTTTTATTTCTATCATGAGTAAAATATGTTAAAAGCATAAAAAATACGAGGAAAAATTTATCTGCATTCACAAAACAATACTACAAAAAGAAGGTAACAAATTTTCCTGCATCAAATGTTTAAACTGGAAAAAATCAGACGATTACTTAAAGAGTATGGAGGAAGTTGAAGAAGAAGCAAAATAAAATGTAGCCAAATATGTAGAAATGTAAAGCAAAATAATAAATTCTAATAATGAAATGAAGTAAAAATATCTTCAATCATTAACTGAACTTTATCATAAATTAACTCAATATTTTGAAAATTAGTAAAAGTCCATTACTTCCTTAGTTGAACAATAAAATCAAATACTAACACAAAACATTAACTAAGCTAATTCACTTTTAAATGAATAATCTGTTTTGGATTCTCAATCAATTGACAATTTCATTATTTTTACAACTTTAAATGAAGCAAATCAACATCTTATTGAAAATAAATACGTTTCTATAAATAAATATTTAGAAAGATAATTTAATTATGAATTTGCTGAAATCTAATGTAAAGTAAATTAATTAATAAACATGGAATTTAAATTTGGTAATATTCCAAAATATGAAGTTGAATAATTCAAAATTTTAACTGCTGATAAAAAAAAAGTTTAATTTCCATATTGCTAAGATCATTAAATGTAAAAAACTTGTATTTGTACACATGAAGATTGTTGTAAATAGCAAGAATAAGATTATTTTTGTATTAGTTGTGCTATGAGTAATCATGATTCACATCTTAAAGGTAATTTTATAAAAACTGTAAAAAAAATAAAGACTGAGCAGAATGAGAAACTGAAAATAATTAAAGAATAATATGAAATACTTAAATAAGAAGTTGAAAACAGAATTGATAAAGAATTAGCAGCAAATTAATAACAACAATAGGAAAATTTTGTTAATTCTTAAACAATAAGAGAAAATCTTAAACGATTAGAAGCTTAGATTAAAATTAATCCTTTCGATTAAAATCAAAATTATATTTTTAATAATATTAATTAGAATTTATTATCATATGATTAAGACATGATCAAATTAGAGTTTTAATCAAAATTAGATTAATTGGAATAATTAAAATAACATATTTCAACAATAAAAGAAGAAGAGTGTTAATAATAATGCCAAACTACTGAAGAGCAATCACTAACTTTTAAATGAGGATTAATTATTTTTGAATAGTAATTATTCTTAAATCTAAAAATTATTATTTTCTTCAAAAACATTTTCAATTATTTTTTAGAAATATATTTGAATTAATTACTAATTGATTGAAAAATTCTTTTAAGAACAATATAAATAATTTAAAGAGATCAAATAATAAATTTAAGTTTTCCCAAATTTTGTTAATTGAAGTAAATAATTTAGTTTTTTAAAATCACAATTAATGAAATAAATTCTTAGATTTCAATCAAACCAACTTTAAGATAAGAATAAAAACTTCTAATTATGGTTAAGTAGGCATAAAATCTTACTGTCAATTTTATACAATATAATACTTAGATAGATATTAAACTGAAATAAATTTTTAATTAGAAAATTAACTTTAAAGATTTAATAAATATTAAAGTAAGCATCTATTAGAAGATAAATTTTGTTTAATTATGGTCAAATATTATTCACACATATTAATCCTTTCAAAAATGCCTATGATTATTTATTAATCTATTATATATATCCAATAATTGACTATTAATATATCAATTAATTTTAACTGCAATAACAAAAATTTGTCATGAAAAATTGTTTAAGATTATAAAATAAAATAATGAATAATTTCTTGCAAATATAAAATGATTATCTTTTCACTCTAAAGTTAACAGTTTTATTCTTTATTTGTTTCTTTTAATAGGATATAATAGATTAGTAAGTTCCTCATCTCCTATAGTACCTAAAGAATAGTTCTTCAATTCATATATTTCTTTGGGCAGAAATGCAGTAGTAATTAGAAATATAAAAAACATTGTTCATCTAATTTGATACATGTATTAAATTGTGTTTTATTATTTTCAAAAATCTAATCAAATCTGTGGAAAATAAATTTAACATTTTTATTGAAATTAACTTTAGTTTTAAGAAAGATTCAAATCATCTTATCGTAGTAAAACAATTATAATCTATATTTAGTATTAAGCTAATTTCTTCAGGCATAAATCCAAAATTTATTTTGTATTTATTTAATTAGAAAATTTCTTAATTCTATCATGAGTAAAATATGTTAAAAGCATAAAAAATACGAGGAAAAATTTATCTGCATTCACAAAACAAGACTACAAAAAGAAGGTAACAAATTTTCCTGCATAAAATGTTTAAACTGGAAAAAATCAGACGATTACTTAAAGAGTATTGATGATGTTGAAGAAGAAGCAAAATAAAATGTAGCCAAATATGTAGAAATGTAAAGCAAAATAATAAATTCTAATAATGAAATGAAGTAAAAATATCTTCAATCATTAACTGAACTTTATCATAAATTAAATCAATATTTTGAAAATTAATAAAAGTCCATTACTTCCTTAGTTGAACAATAAAATCAAATACTAACACAAAACATTAACTAAGCTAATTCACTTTTAAATGAATAATCTGTTTTGGATTCTCAATCAATTGACAATTTCATTATTTTTACGACTTTAAATGAAACAACTTAAAAAATTATTGAAAATAAATATGTTTCTATAAATAAATGTTTAGAAAGATAATTTAATTATGAATTTGCTGAAATCTAATGTAAAGTAAACTAATTTACAACGTTGGAGTTTAAATTTGATTCTATTCCAAAATATGAAGTTGAATAATTCAAAATTTTAACTGTTGATAAAAAAAAAGATAAAATTCCCTATTGCGAAGAACACTAAATGAAAAAAATATAAATATGCACATACGAAGATTGTTTAGAAGAGCAAAAACAAGAATATCTCTGTTCAGATTGTGCTAAGAATAATCATGAATAACATTCAAAAGGTAAATTTATAAAAACTTTATAAAAAATAAAGATTGAGCAGAATGAGAAACTTAAATTAATTGAGGAGTAATATTAAATCCTTTAATAAGAAGTTGAAAACAGAATTGATAAAGAATTAACAGCAAATTAACAACAATAATAAGAAATTTTCGTTAATTCTTAAAAAATAAGGGAAAATCTTAAATATTTGGAAGCTTAGTCTAAAATTAATCCTTTCAACAAAAATCCAAATTTTATTTATAATAATATTAATTAAAATTTGTTATCATATGATTCAGATATGATCAAATAAGAGTTTTAATCAAAATTAGCTTAATTAGAATAATTAAAATAACAAATTACAAAAATAAAAAAAGAAGAGTTTCAATAATAATGCCAAACTACTGAAGAGTAATCACTAACTGCTCAGTAAGAAGCATTTAAATAAAAAAAATTAGTGTAATAATATGAACTTTAAATTTCAGAGTTATAAAAGAAATTAGAAATTAATTCAAATTAATCATTAATGATAGAAATTAAAAATGCATAAAACTAATTGATTGACTAAACCTTCAAAGAGCAATAAAAATAATTTATTGAGGGTATTAATGAGATTATATCATAAATTTAAACTGTTTCAAAAGTTGTTACTGAAAGTAAACATATCAGTTCTTTGTAATAAGATTTGAAAAATGCTATAACAACAATTAATTAAATTAATTCATAAAGTTACTTGATACCAACTTTATAATAAGAATTAAAAACTTCAACTAATAGTTTAGAAGGAATAAAATCATAAATTACTAATCTAACTAATTTGAATTAAGATTTAAAAGTTATTTAAAAAGGAATGGATGAGATCAAATCATAAATTTAAACTGTTTCAAAAGTTGTTACTGAAAGTAAACATTTCAGTTCTTTGTAATAAGATTTGAAAAATGCTATAACAACAATTAATTAAATTAATTCATAAAGTTCCTTGATACCAACTTTATAATAAGAATTAAAAACTTCAACTAATAGTTAAGAAGGAATAAAATCATAAATTACTAATCTAACTAATTTGAATTAAGATTTAAAAGTTATTTAATAAGGAATGAATGAGATCAAATCAGAATTTTAAATTGAAAATAAACATATCAGTTCTTTGTAATAAGATTTGAAAAATGCTATAACAACAATTAATTAAATTAATTCATAAAGTTCCTTGATACCAACTTTATAATAAGAATTAAAAACTTCAACTAATAGTTAAGAAGGAATAAAATCATAAATTACTAATCTAACTAATTTGAATTAAGATTTAAAAGTTATTTAATAAGGAATGAATGAGATCAAATCAGAATTTTAAATTGAAAATAAACATATCAGTTCTTTTTAATCAGATTTGAAAAATGCTATAACAACATTTAATTAAATTGATTCATAATGTTCCTTGATACCACCTTTATAATAAGATTTAAAATATTCGGTGTAAGTTTAGGAAGAAAAAAAAATAATCCCCAAAGCCAAGTCGGGATTAAAATTTAGTTGAAAGTTTTTTATATAAATCCCATATATTTAATGATTTAATTTCAAATATTTTTTTTAAGTTAAAGATATAATAGATAATATCGTTTCATTTCAATCAACTTAATTAACCTTATACTTTAGAATAAAGTGAAAACCTAGAAAATAAAAATCTCAAAACTTAATTAAAACAATTTGTAAATTCAATCTACTCTACTAAGTATAATTTAGAAAAGGAACCATTCTTTTTTCTTATCACTATAATTTGAATGTCAAAACGCTTGACCTATTTTTCTAATTATTAATATTGATGCCTTTATTAAATAAAAAATATATAAGAAATCCATCGGGTTTTGCTAGAAACAATTAAATAGATAAATAATGGGAGGTGAATCCATGTTCTAAACATCCTTTTGAATCCAGAAAATATGGTTTGAGATTCTTTGCTTCAGAAAAATTAGAGGAAAATATTTAATTTTCTTTGTTATTAATAAAGAAAAAACAAAATGTAAAAAGAATTTCCATAGTACAAAATGATAGATAAACAAGCTTGAGGAAGTAACGAAGAAGAAAAAAAGAAATTTTGCAAATAAGGACTTAACAAAAAAGCAAACTGAAGAAGCTACTATAGAAGTAAAAAATTTATTAGGAGATACAAGAAATAAATGGATGAATAATAAAGAAGCTTTTTGGATTATTTATAAAATAATGATCGGAATCCTTTGAATACTTTTTTCTGAATTCTTAGTTTAATTGTAGATGCTTGAATTAATTTCTGCATATGGTAGAGATATGAATAATATAAAGTAGAAATCTTTGTCACAAAGAAAGATTTTCTAGAGAGACTTCAAATAAAAACCTTAGACCCAAAAGAAAAGTGGTTTGGATTGAAAAAAATTAATTAAATCCTTTATGAAATTAATTGAAAATTTTTTTTAAGTAAAATTATGAATGATGTAATTTCATTCTTAGAAAAATTTAATAATCATTTGCATTATAAAAAGTAGATCATTATAAATTTGAAAAATAGCTGGTAGAATACCACTTTTTACCAACCTAAATATATAAATCAGAAAAAAGTGAAAATTATATTAGTTTTATTAATTTTCATACTCAAGATATTTATCGAAATTATACACTTAAAAAATATCTATATGAAGATATCTATTATCAGAAAATTGAACATGAAAAGCTATAAAATTATTAATATTATGTATCAAAACTTAGACCAAAAATGAAAATTTCATTATTTAACAATGTTAAATATTTACAAAATTAATAATTTCTTGCAAATAATAAAATGATTATCGTTTTTCCTCTCATTCTTATTTAGCTTTTTTAATAGAGGTTTTAGACGTTCTTTCCTCTCGCAGCACAACAAAAAAAATATTTAATTTTAATTTGATGAAAATGCAAAAGTCCAAAAATATATTATATGCAGATGTATTATTCCTATTTATATAGTTTTAACTTGGATATAAATAGTAATTAATGTAAATTATTTTTTTTAAGTAAAAAAATATTAATAAATAATTAGTAATCCATCAAAATCTATCTCTAATAAAATGGAAGAATATTCAAGTATGAAATACATAAACAGTGAGTCTTCTAAGAATAAATGTTAAGCAGAAATTAGACACAAGTGAAGATAAATGAATAGTAATCATATTAAAATAGTATGACTAGATTAGAATATTTATTAATGGTTTTCCAATATTAGTAATAGTTATGATAAATAATCAAATTCTAAATTATGTTTTAAAAGGAGAGTAGTTGAATAAAAATTTAAAGTAACAAGACATCAAGTTTATTTGACTGATGAAAATCTTACTAATATTAACCTTCATTTTATTATTATGCGCTTAGAAAAATATTTTATTTATTAATCATAGCCAATTTTATTTTCAATTTGAATATTGCTCAATTCTATTTTATTCTCAGGTAATTCATAAAATGCTTATAGCACATTCAACTTAAATATATTGTATTTTTCACTGTTCTTTCTTTTAAGGTTAAAATTATTAATTTGATGAAAAGGAATAATAAATTTAAATGATTAATCAATCATAATTTACTAAATATTAATTCTGCACAAAATTTATCAATGAAATGCATGTCTTATTATTTAATCAATTAATTATGGTTTTTTTTAAATAAAAATTGAATGTTCATTTTTATTCCATTTTAAACTGAATATTTAATTGAAACTCTAATCGAAAGATCAATAAGAATTTTAAAACATTAATAATAATTTACATGATTCAATAAAATAAGAATATTTTTTATAAAACTTATTATGAAACATCATGTCATACTTTGCTTAAAAAATAAAAAATTTGAAGCTTATTGACTTAATTAGAATGAATATCAAAACGGAACTACTTTTTTTCAAATCTTTAAATACATCTAATCTTGTAATAGTTATCATTAGATTAAGTTATAAATTTACATATCAATATATATTTATTTATACTATATACTAAAAATTTTTTATATTTTTATCAGTTTGAAATAAATATTGGTTAAATAATAATCTTAAAATAAGAAATTGTTTAATTCTAGTTAGATAGAAATAGGTTCCTCATATAGCTTATTATTTTACAGATGAGATATCCACATTCTGAATTGATTTATTTTAATGATAATATAAATTAAAAGAGTATACCTAATAATCTCATACTTTATTGATTTCCATAAAAGATGATTCAATTTATGTTTAATTGTTTTTTATTTTAAATTATTTAATTGATAGATATAACAAAGAGAAGATAAAGAATACAAATAATAAAAATATCCGTTGTATTCTTTTTGAGAATATTATGGCCAATAAAATTCTGCATAAATTAATGCTTTTATCAATCTATAGATATAATGATTATTAGTCCATTAAAAATTATAATTTCTAATATCCTATTTCAGACAGTGTCTCTCATTTATCTATCTTTTTTTAAGATGGATAACAATTTGAATTTTCTTAGAAAATAATCCTATTTTTGCTATACAATATCTACCCATTGTGTAATAATATTTATTATAATAAATTTATCTAAATTCAGATATATATGAGTTCTTAAGAATATGAAGGTTTTAGGTTAATAGATGTTGATAGTTTTTATTTGAAGATTAAGTAATTTTAAGATGGCTAAGATTTTATTATTTTGAATGAGTCATGCATTTAAAAGGTAAGATGAGAATTATTAATATATAGATGGCTTAAAATGACTAATGGATAGATTGTTTAGGTGATTTAGAAATAGAATTAAAAGCAATACTATATGACAGAGTTATCAATATATCTAATTTACCTTAATATTTAAGTCAAAGATTATAACCATTCATTATATATATTATGAACAAAATGTATTATAATTTCTATCAATTAGAATATTTGATCATAAACGATTGAAGTTGCAATGTTATCTAAATGAGATCTTGCATTTGATATAGAAATTGATAATTAAGAAATGGAATATGTATCCTACTTAATTACTTGAATTCTTGAAATTAATTCATTATAATTCGATGATAGAATTCTACAATAGTAGAATTTCAGATTTAGAAGTTTATAAATCTACCATCAATAAGTTCTATTATGAAAGATAGAAATATGGTATAATTAATTAGGCTGAGAGTTATCTTAATTAACAGGAAGTTGAAATATTTTATCCACTTCAAAAGGAAGTTCTCGATCAACGCCATTTAGACAAGAATGTCCTCATATTCTCACCATTTCAACGTATGCAAATTCATTACTTTTATAAGAATGGTGGTTTTGAACTTCTAAATGAATCTTTTACTAATTTTACACTCAAACAGATAGAGGTTTTATGTATTTAAGGTTATTTAAAAAAATATATTGATAAATAATTATATATGAATTATTTTCAACATCTTAATTATTAATAGATTGCTTTTAAATTAACTGATGAAGATATCAAAAATGCTAGCAAAGAAAATATAGAATAATTTAATTTATATATACAAAATCTAATAGATTTTAAGAGTACATAACAAGAGAGATAAAAAGAAATAGAATAAATTTAAATGTCCATATATTTGTAATGTTTTCGTTGTTCATCACTTCAGAAACGTATTTTTGGTAATTAGCATAAAATGTATTTTATTAGGATTGTAATAACTTTGTAAAAAGATTAACACTAATCATAGTAATATTCAAAATTACTAGAACAATTAAACACTCTTAAATTTTCTAATAGAGAATCAAGTATTTTAAGATTTATTTGGAGAGAAAACCCACCTTGAATTGATTAAAGGTTCATTTCCTTTAATTAAATTTCTTTATTAGAATAAAAGTATAAAAGGAGAAGAATTAATTAGTATTTTAAGATTGGCCAGAGGTAGACATGAAACTTGGATTAATATAATTTCAACAATCTTATAGGATCTTGCAGAAATATTAAATTTAGAAGATATTTAGATAATGTTATAAAATATATACTTAAATTAAATAGGTTTAGATAGTCTAAAATTCATAAAAAGTTTAGGTAAAAATAAGTATTTAAATAATTATTCTGAAGATTAAGACTAAAATATTATTGATAATAGGTATAAAAAATAAAAGCTTAATGCTGATGATGATTGTAAAGTGATATCATATGGAAATTTTAGTGATTAAAAATAAGATAGAAATCATGTTTCATAAATAATCTAATCTTAATAGACAATGAGACATAAAGAAGAATAAATTAAAACTTAAATTGTTGAATACTTATTAAATTTAGTACATGATTAACCTAATAACATTATAGGTCAGACTGCATTTGAAATTGCAATTGAACTTATATGTCATTAATTTCAATTTCTAAGAATCTAATATCTTAATATAGCTATAGAAGCATTAAATTCTAATCAAGATTAATTATCAATTTATTTTAATATGATTCAATAAATTATTCAATCCTCTTATCCAATTGAACAATTCAAAAAATCTGATGAAATTTTGATTTGGATGGAGGAGAAATATAATTTAAAATTAAATTATTTAAGATTGATGTTAAGATAAAAATTAAAATTTCTCATAAAAGAGGAAAGTGTATATTTAAAGGTGATTATTTAATGTGTTAATTTCTATAAATTTTTACATAAGAATAGTAAAATTAATTAAATTGAATTATAGATATTATGGAAATTGCTTGTAGAAAATGCAAGATATTTAGAAGAAAGAGATTTATTTTTTGATTGGTTTAATGAATAATTAAATTTAGAGAATGATGCAATGGAATGGTTATTTATTAAAATAATTAAATAAAATCATTTATCACAATCAATGTTAAGATGTTTGATAAATTTGATTCTATATTTTAATATAAAATATAAGGTAATTAAATTATTGTATGATGATGAATATCAATTATTTGATCATAATCTAATAGGTCTCAATATATTATGGAAAATATTTCACTCTCAACCTGAATTATATAATTAACTCTATGATTTCTTTATTAAATTATTAAAAATGAATCAAAAACCTAATATACTAAATAGTTTGAAATAGTTATATTTAAATGAACTCTTTTCATGTATTCAAAATCCTACTTCTATCTAATTTGTAATACAATTATTAGAAGAATTTGAAGGATTTAAAATTATTGAATAAGAAGAAAAGATATCAATAACAATTCTTAATAACTGTTAAAATGCCTTGAATCCAAAAAAATAAGATATTCAATTATAATGTAATTTATAAGTTTACCAAGCTAAATAAATAATAGGATAAAAATTAAATCCTTAAATGAGACCAGAAGAATTTGATATCTTTTGTAGAGGTTCCTTATTTAAAGATCAAAATACACTTAAAGATTACAAAGTAAATTAGAATTTGACATTCACAATTTCAAATAAATATGATTTTTATTAAGAAGATGATACTATTTAATAAGAAAATTAAGATATAAATGAGAAAATAAACAAGATTTAAGATATTGTTAACATTTAAAATAAACAATTTATATTATCAGTATTAAAGGATAAGAATTTCAATGTAGATACTACAATAGGAGAATTAATTGATCAAGGTGATTAATTATATATCTAATATCAATAGAAAAATATAAGTAAAGCTCCTCCAAAAAAAATAGAAACAAGTACTTCTTTTGCAGCAATAATTTCTAATTAATATATAGATTAATTATTTAACTTATTGAATTACAACAATCAATAAATAAATGCTAAAATTTGGAGTATTTTATAGATGATTCCTTGTAATCCAAAAGTATATTAATTGATTGAATAATCACAAAAGGATTGGAGTAAATTGTTAATTGATGATAACAAATATAGATTACAATATCACTTATAAATATTAAAGGAATAATTGCTTTTTGATTTTGTAGAAGATTAGGATGTTTATAAAATATTGAGATAAAATTTCTTATCTAATGGTGGTTTACAATTATTATTAAATAATCTTGGTAAACCTATAGAAATAGTACTTATTATATTAGAGATATTTCAAATGTATTTAAATAGTCATGCTATTAATGAACTTAAAGATTATAATTATTCTATGCTTCTTAAATTAAAATCTGTAGATTAAATTATTAGTTTATTTTCTCCTTAAAATTAAATATAAGATAATCAATTTTAATAATCTAAATCATTTTAAGTATTTTATTTTTGTGAAAAACTTGATTTTTAAATCAACTGGGAGAACTTGTTAAATAATTTATTTAATTGGATAGAAATTGAATAATGTTACACTATAATACTCTGTTTACTTTATGTTAAACCTAATTTATTGAATTACCCATTTCCAATCAATTAATTGCTTAATTAATTGAATAATTCAAAATTAGAACAAAGAAGAATGGCAGCTATATTTATACTTACATTAAATGATATATGCATAAAAAAAAGACAAAATTTCAGCATCAAATACTTACCAATACTGATACAAGGACAAACTGAATATGAAGAGTTGTTTATTGTTATTGCAGAATTAATAGATTAAACCTATGATATATCCTTTTTGTAAACTAAAGAATTAGTACTATAAATTATAGATTTCATAAAAAATAGAGAAATAAATGAATCACCATTTATTGAAAATGAGGATAAAGTCTTATAAGGTAATTTATTATTATTAAAAACTTTATTAAATAGGGATAATTAATTATCAATTAATTTAATTGATATTGATTTCTCTAAATATATTTTTGAATGTTTGTTTGAAATGAAGAACAATTATTCTATTTATCCAGTATATAAAAGGAATAATACAAGAAAGAGAGCTTTTGATTTATTATTAGAATTAAGTAAAGTCTAAAATCATTTAAATCAAATTCTATATTTAATTTAAATAAATCAACAGAAAAGACCTAATTTAGAAGAATCTAATTTTGATTATGGTATAAAAGGATCACATGGATATGTAGGTCTTTAAAATTTAGGAGCTACTTGTTATATAAATTCACTTCTATAGTAATTGTTTATGAATATTCATTTTCGAAAATGTATTTTAGATGTATAAATTCTAAAATAGAGCAATCATAAAATAAGAATAATAAAAATAAATGATGCTAATACTAATTAAAATATTAATCTATGTTAAGATCCATTATATTAGTTATAATAAGTTTTTATTCAACTTTAAGAATCAGTAAAATAATATATTAATCCAAATTAATTTATAAAGACATTGAAAGGTTTTGATGGATAATAAATTAATCCTTTAATTTAAGAGGATTGTAATGAATTCTTTAATTTGTTAACAGGAACATTAGAAGAATATTTAAAACCTACACTTTAATCTAATTTAATAAATTAAAGTTTTGGAGGTACTTTTGTAAATGAAATAAAATCATTGGAATCAGATTGTGATTTTAAGAAAGAAACAGAAGAACCCTTTTTAACTGTTTCTGTTGAGATCAAAAATAAAAAGAGTTTATATGAAGCATTAGATTTATTTGTTAAATCTGATGTTTTAGATGGTGAGAATCAATATTTTTGTGATGAAGTATAACGTAAAATTGATGCTGAGAAGAGATGTTACTTTATAAAATTACCTAAAACATTTATTTTCCATTTAAAAAGATTTGAATTTGATATTGATACTAATACTCGTAATAAAATTAATGATTATTGTGAATTTCCATTAGAAATCAATATGTTCTAATGGACTCGTGATAATATTGTAGAACATAAATAATTAAATGATTTTACAGATTATAAATATGTATTGAAAGGTGTTCTTGTTCATACAGGAAATGCTGAAGGAGGTCATTACTTTTCTTATATAAAAGATCATAACAATTAATGGTTTGAATTCAATGATAAATTGATTACTCATTTTGATGTATAGAATTTAAGGGAGAAATGTTTTGGAGGTAATTAAAATAATGAATGGGGTATATAAAATAGCAAGAATGCATATATGTTATTTTATGAAAAATAAGGTGTGATTTAAGAAAATAAATAAAATCATATAGAAATTGAAATTGAAGATTTATCAGAAAATGAATAATTTTTAAAATAATAAATTAGAAAAGAAAATACTAAATATATAGAAAATAAATTATTTAATGCTTAAGAATATGTGAATTTTGTTTAAACACTTGTATAAAGTGGTATGAAGAATTATCAATTAGAAACAAGTTTAGAATTACTTTAATTATTTACTACATTCACTTTTTCTTAGTTTCTAAAGAATAAAGATATCTTTTAATTTAAAAATAACCTTAAAATTCTCAATAATTTTTATAATCAAAATAATTAAGCTTGTGTATGGTTACTTGAGTATTGGAGATGTAATAAATAAATATTGATTGAATGTTTAATTGAATATGAATCAATTGAAAGTCTTTAATTGATAAATTTCGTCATTGATTAGGCTTAACTATTTGATCCTTTTAAATTATAAAAATTCTTTTAGTTTTATTTGAGTGAATTATTACCTATTGTAAGAAACAATAACAAGAATAGAATATGTTATTATAGAGTGATCAGTTATTATTTAGAAAGGACTGATGTTTTATTTAATTAGATATATTAAGATCGTTATTTCTATATATTTTATGAAATTTTAAAAGAGAGAATACAATAAATATAAACTAATAATTATTTCAAAATAATATTATAAAATGAAGATTCTCTTATTATAATTTGTGAGATTATAAGTAAAATAATTAGATGTTGTGAGACAATTGGTATGTAATCCAATAAAATTTCTCCAACATATATATAGATTGGATTATTAAATTATAAAATTGATTAATTATGGATTGAAGAATTGTTTTAATAAAATTAATTCAGAAAGTATATCTTATCCATGGTATAACATTAAAATTAATTGATTTTTATGATTCAACATATATGTTGGAATGATTAAAACATTAGTCAAAAAGTCATTTAAGAAATTGTTATGTAAATATTGGATGATTAAAATTAATGGTAATAGTTGGAGAAGATAAGTTAAATATTAATAGAAATCTTGAACATAGAAGATGGATTATAAGAGAATAGAATTAGATGGATATTCTAATATGAAAATTTTATGGAATCATCAAAAAGAGGTACAACTATATTAAATACTATCTAAAAAGATGATCTTGATTATGTTATAGGAATTATATGTATGTTAGCTGAAATAGGTAGTAAAGTTATTAGTTTCTCTCAATATTTAAATACAAATAAAATGGATTTCGAATATTTATTATATAAATTAAAAGATATCTTATAATAATAATTTAATCACTTTTAATATCCAATTTAAAAGATGCAAACAGCCATAAAATAGGTAATTTATTTTTTTATCATTAGTTTCAAAATATCTTATAATTATAATTTGATATCAATATGGATGATGATAATAGAAGATAATTAGGAGAAGAATCTTTAGGTTAAGATAGTAATTAAGCACAATATGATTTAGAAGATACTAATCAAATTTCTGAATGATTTAAAATATATATATAATTAATAATATAAATTAAATGGCATCTGCTTTTCCAAAATTGCCAGGTTTTGTACCCACTTAAGATATAGATGTAATTTAATAATAATAGTTTGAAATTAGAAACCAAATTTCAGAAAAGTCTCTTCTACTAAATAAGAATAAAATAGAGATATCAATCATTTACCTAATAAGGAATATGCAGTACCTCGTAAATAACCAATACAAATACCACTATAAACAGGAATGTTCAATCCTGATTATATGAGTACAACTCATGCTATGCATCTTCCAAAAGTATAAAAAACAGTTACACTCTTAGAATGTAACTAATGATTCTGAAGAATTATATTAACCATCTTGGGTTAAAATGGATAGACATGTTTTAAGATTTAGTGGATATTTCAAAGAAGCAGTTGTTGAATCAGCACTTGAAAATTATAGAATTCGCAAAATTACTATTTGTTACTATCTTGAAGATCATTCATTAAGTATAACTGAACCCAAGTAAGAAAATAGTGGAGTACCTTAAGGAGCATTCTTAAAAAGATAAAAAGTATAATTTATTTTATTATATATAGGTTTTACGTGCTGATGATTCAAAGACCTTTATACTTCCTCAAGATTTTAGAATTAATTAAGATATCATTATTTATGGAAAGACAATACGTTTATATGATTGTGATCAATATACAAGAGAGTTTTATGAGGTAGTGGATGTTCTTTAATCTCACTTAGTTATAAGGAATACCTCAAGAATCTTCTTTTGTACCACAGTCTGATTCATTTGAAACCAAGACAATGACTAAATTCATTCCTTAAAAAGATACTGTTATGAAAGATTATTTAGAACATAAATTAGGAGGTGGTCGTGTGACATCCTAAAAACAATTTTTAGAGAATGATAGAAAGGTTTTTTTATTTAATTATATAATATTTTAGGTTCTTAAATTCTATGTATTCTCAGATATTGAATATATTCTACATTACTATTTAGCAGATGATACTATAGAAATTAAGGAAATCAATTCAGCTAATTCTGGAAGAGTTCCATTCCCAATGATGTTGAGAAGATAAAAATTACCTAGAAAATTTTCACTCAATCAACCTGGATAAACATATGCTGAAGATTTCATTAGACCATAAGATATATAATTTGGATAACCTCTAATCATTTATAATCGCAAATTCTAAATTAATGGTTGTGATTAATTTACTAGATCTTATTATTTTGAAAAATTTAATGTAGATTTTCCATTAGGAGGTTAGGAAGAATATGTATAATAAGAAAGATCAAGTAATAATAATTTAATAATAATTTATTTAGATATTATTATACCTCCTCATAATGGTATTGGAGATGAATAAGATTCACTTGGATATATTTACAGATTATAACCTATACCACCAAAGAAAGATTTCTTTAAATGGGTTGATAACTAAGTAAATCTTAGATTTTTAGCTATGTTCAATACAACTAAACCAGAAGATAAAGATAGAGTATTTGTAATAACTTTCTTTTTAAATGATGATAGTCTTTTAGTCTATGAACCAACTGTAAGAAATTCTGGTATTTGATATTCTAAATATTATTAGGAATACCTGATGGGAAATTTTTAGAAAAGAGAAAGTATAAAAATATCAATAATAACAATGAATTTTTCACACCAAATGATCTTATAGTTGGAAATGAAGTTATAATAAATGGTTGGAGATTCTAATTGCTAGATTGTGATGAGTTTACTAAGAAATGGTATGCTCAAAACTTCAAATGAGATTTATTAAATAAATAATTTTACACATAAATTAATGTTTAGCAGTTAAACAGCATTTATTCCAAATGCTTAATCTAGATATGTTATATCTCCAAAATTAGGATAATCAGTTAATTAGAATTTGCAATATAATCATTAACAATTAGAATAAGAAAATAATAATTCAAATTCATCTGAACATTTACATCTTCATTTACATCATTTAACTAAACTTTATTTTATGATGTTATTATGCTATTTCATTGCCTTATTTAATTTAGTAGAATATTTATTATACTAACTAGATTGATTTTGAATCCATGAATATATTCTTTAATCAAAATGGATATTTTCTTTATTTATTTTTAGGAGCACTTTTATTAATATCAATATTATCTATAAATATAGATAATTCAATACTCTATATTATATTTTTAATAATATTCTACTTTTTATTTGCTTGTATAAAAGCATTGAATAATATGAATATAACATTAATGATGATATTCACATATGGAGGATAAGTATTAGCCTAATTTTTGAGTGTCTTATCATCTAATAATGAGAAAGATATTTAATTACATCAATAATCTTTATATATTTTAACAAGTGGTTTGATAGTTTTTTAATTGTTCATAACTTGTTTTGATATTGATTTCTTTAAAATGATTATCATTTTAATAACAGGCATTATTTTTGGGTATGTTATTATCAATGATTACTTATGTATAGATTCTTTTTGGTGATTTCAACAATGAGTAAAGATTCCAAATTTAATGGAAATGCTTTGCCTGAAAGCATTAGTATTTATACAAAAATTTTAGTATAAATTCTAAAGAAAGCTTAATAAATTGCCACTCTTTATTACAAAGATCCTATAGAGATGGAAATAAAATTAATTGAAAGAAATAAAAAGATTGATGAGAATGATTATAAAATGATGAATCAATGTGATGCCAAGAATTATCAACATTTGTTAATTAATAAATTAAATGGTTTAGATGGATTGATAGAATTAAGTGATGGCACTTTCATTTATAAGAAAGGAATGATTTAATATTCCAATTCTAAATTTGAAGAATGCACAAATGTGGCCATAATGAAATTATAATGATTAATAAATTATTATAAAATAATTTTGGCCCAATTCTCACTTTACAATACAACTAATTCTAAGGGGATTAAAATATTAATCGATCCATTCCTATTTCAAATTTGGAACTTCACCATTTCTCATAGCCACAATTTACATGAACTAAGATGCTATCTTTTCAACATGTTATGTATGTTATGCAGCATTCTCTTTTTTTCGTATACTCATATTACACATTCTAGTAGTATAAGAAATACCTTTATTATCAAAATACTAAGTAATCTATTGATATGCTTATCTATTAATGTATGCAAATCTCATTTTCAATTCTTCTACCTCTTAAGTTTCTTTAGGTAACATGAAATGATAAGATAGAATTTAACTCTATTTAATCTTTATCTTATCCATTTCAGTAACCATCTCCCATTTTTCAATTGGTTCTGTAGTAAAGTATTTGTGTTTCTTTTTCATTAAATCCTAAAACTCTTTTAAATATCTAGATTAAGCTTTATTTCTATTAGAAATCAATTCAACACATTAATTCTACATATCCCTTTAAAATCTAAAGAACTCATATAAATTTTCATTTAAAGTGTTAGCTAACTTGTTTAAATTGACACCCCAGTCTACTAAATATTCTTCTAATAAAGTATATACAAATTCTAATAAAGGAAGACTACCAACAATATTTTTTAGATTAAATGCTTTTGTAGCTTCTTTTAATGAACCAATGCTGCCTGCTAAATTCTTAACTTTAAGAATAAAATCCTTCATAGATTATACAAGAAATCTAGAATTATCAGTTAATTCTTTATAAATATCATTAGTATTTAACATATAACTATTGATAAATGTTATTATTACTTATTAATATCCATGAAATATTTATCCATCATTGGATTGAATTCTAAAATGACTTAACCTTCTTAATTAGCATAATCAGTATATTTTGTTGGTTATTTCAAAACAGTAGAAGCAGCTAATAATTGTTTAAATTTGATATCATCTTCTATAAATAAAAAACCTTCAATAAAATCAGATTATCTTAATAGATGATTATTTAGAATAGCACTTAAGAATTATTCTAACATTTTGCATCTTTTAGAAATGTGTTCAGGTGTGAATTTTCTGAATAGAGTTTTTGCAGGAAGTGGTGGTATCAAACTATCAGGATATTATTATTGTAAGGATTCTTATAACCAATAAAAGTGTTCGACTCTTCTCCAAACATTAGAACCAAATTATCCAACAACAACACAATAATTTACATAATTAGGTGTAAATGTATTACCTTCTATTATCTTATATTCAGCAATTCTAGGTTATATAATAATTTAAGGATTTTCAACATAATATAATACAATTCTATTAGGAGGTAATTATTTGCATGAGATTGTCTCTCTATAATTTTTTTCATCATTTATTATCACATTTGGTTTAAGTAGAATCTCTTCTTCTATACTCATTGTTCTTGTGATATCTTGTATTTTTACCTTGTCCTTCTGAATTCATCATGCTTTTTTTCTATCATTAATTTAACTTCAGCTTCTAAGGCTTCATAAGTCCATGAATCAATTAAATCAAATTGTTCTCCTTTTACTTGATTCAAATGTTGAATTAATTCCTCTTTAGGTATTTTCTCATAAAGGACAGCTGAAAGCAATAAATCCTATTTTTTGAGTCTTTCAAATGTTAAACTCATTGAATACGCAAATTTTAATATTCCATAAAACAATAACATATGTATTTGGATACATTTAATATATAATTTTATATTCATTAAAATTTACGCATTTTTATTATAAAAACTGAATAATCCTCTTTCTAATTTATTATTATTCTGACAATTTAAATAAATTAATGAAACAATCCTTTTAAATCAAATCAGATATGTATTTATTATTATATACTTTTAAGATAACTTTGCTTTAAAATTGTGTTTTTAGGATCTAGTTCGGTTGGAAAAACATCTATAATTAAGAGATTCCTTAAAAATGAATTTGCAATGAAATCTATGAGTACTGTAGGAGTAGCGTGTGTATTAAATTTTGCTTTAGTTAAGGAATCAAAAGTAATTACTATAAACAACCAATAAGTAAAGGTGTAATTATGGGATACTGCAGGATAAGAGAGATTTAGATCTTTGACTAAGAATTATTATAGAGGTTGTGATGCAGTAGTGATAGTTTATGACATATCAAATATGAAAAGTTTTGATTAAGTAAATGGATGGATAGCTGATTTTGAAGAGTATATAATTAATTAATGCAATTAGTAAATGTGAAAGACCAGCAATAAAGATATTGTTAGGAAATAAAATAGATTTAAGTCGAGAAGTGGGAATTGAGTTGGGTTAACTATTTGCTAGAAAATAGAAATTATTATTTAATGAAGTATCAGCAAAAGAGAATATTAATATTGAAAATGTTATGATAAAGTTAATAGAAATTTTAATTGAAGCAAGATAAATAGATTCTGGTGATAAAATAGTAAGAAGAGGATCACTTGTAGAAGGTAAATCAACAAATGGAGACATGTCAAATAGTGGAATAAGTAAATCTACAAGACCTATATCATACAAACCACCAGAAAAAGATGTCTCAATATCTGATACTTCTAAATTATAAGCTATTAAATCTGGTGGTGAAAGTTCATAAGAAGAATCTCCTTATACTTCTGGTGCTGTATTATAATAGACATCTCCTCCTACTATTATTGTTACTCCACCTGAAGATGTCAATGTTATTAGTCAAGATAATAATAATATGTGGTTATGTGATTCTAAATAAAATAAAATGATGAAAAAGAAATCAAATTGTGTAAGTACATTAGCTGTTCCTTTAAAATTAGTACATCCAAGAGAATCTTAAATGATTAGGGATGAATATCTATTAAGACATAATATTAATCAGAGTTGTTTCTGTTCATGTTGATTATATTTTAAAATCTCTATTAATTAATTAACAAAGAAAAAAAAAGATTTAAAAAATTATTTTAAATAATATGCCAAAGGGATAGACAACAACAACATAAAAAGCATAAAAGGCTGCTAAAAATACTAGAGTTGCAAAAAAGGTTATTAGAGCTAGAACTCATTTCCAAAATAGATTTCATACAACTAAACCTTTGGCACTTGAAAGAAAACCTAAATTTACAAGATTGACAAGATAATTAAAACCAATAAATAAAGGTTTAGATTTTTAAAATGTCCTTAAACATCCACTTATTACAGAAAAAGACATGAAAAAGATGGAAGATGAAAATACTATGGTCTTTTATGTCAATTAAAAATCAACAAAACCATAAATTAAAAGAGCATTCTCTAAAATTTATGATGTTAAAGTAAGAAAAGTCAACGTAATATTTAAATGCCTATATTCAGATCTTAAATACCTTTGGAGGCAAAAAGAAGGCATACATTAGATTAGGAGGTGAAAATGATGCACTTAATTTGGCCAATAAAATAGGAATCATTTGAGTGAAAAAGTCATATTATATTGCATAGTAAAATATATATATATATTATTATTATTATTATTATTTATATTATTCGTTAAATTTATGAACACTACTATCCGTAAATTATATACTTTCAAAAAGAAATAAAAGAGTTTCGATAAAACTTTTGGTGTTAAATATGTTCAAGATATACTCAACAATATAATTGTTTAGAAAATTGACTTTTCAGTACAATCTGAAATATGCAAAACTGAAGAAGATCTTGATTTAGATGATTTAATCATTAATGAAATCTCAAAAACAGAAGGACCTGAAGAAGATATTCAAATAAATGATGATTTATCACAAAAATTAAATGATCTAGTAAGTCCCAGAAAAAAATTAGTTACTTTTGATTCAGACAACTATAGACTTATTTATAGATTAAAGAAATCTAAATCCAAATTAATTGTTGTACCTTGTAAAGTATCTAAACGAACATTTAAAATGACAGAATAAGATCTCTAATTTCAATAATTATTTGATTAATCCACTTATTAATTTTAACCTCCAAATGAATTAGACTTTTTAATACCTTTTAATGAATTTTATCAGAAAATAAATGAAATCGTGCTTAATCAATTGTGAATAGATATTTTATTAATATTACAAACTTATATACTAGTAAAATCTAAAATAATAAATTCTAATCATCTAAATTGTGTAAATTTATCAATCTTCTCTATGAATATTTATATATTGAATTCTTACCTAAACTTATTTTCATGTTAATTTATTGTAAATTAATAATCCATTTAAATTAGTACGATAATTGAATTTGTTAATTTATTTGAATAAGCAAAGCATTTTTTGTTTATTAATTTATTTGTTCATTTATTTAACTCTTGTTTAACTCTAAATATAGAAAGATCAATAAGTTTAAGTTGAATCATATATTTAGTTTTTCATTTCAAATTGGAAGTACTTTCCTTTATTATCATATATTTATCATTTGATTAGATATTTGAATAGTCAAATGGTATTAATATTTTTTACTTGATAAATATTATGAGATTGATCAAACTTAATTAAGTTAGATTAATTCTTATACAATAATACATAATATCTATCAATTAAATAAAACTTCATTAGTTTAAATATAAAATGGAAGCACTTACATACTTCTCTACAACCATGCATGATTATAGGCCTGTTATGCTGTATATCTCTCTCGAGATAATCGTTTAACAAGATTTTCAATGAAATCCCTGAGATCTCTAGATGCTGTGTATGGTATCATAAAGCATGCCTATATTAAAGATATTGATACTGTTTTCATCAATTCTTATTGATTCTCTTTCCATGGAGGTTTGCCAAAACAAAGTTCATAAGTTAATACTCCTAAACCCCATATATCTATCTTTTTATCATACATATCACCCTCTAAGATTTCAGGAGATGCATATATCAATGTCCCACATTAAGTTTATCTGTATTCATCTGGTGAATATACACAAAATGAGAAATCTGCTAATTTGACTTATCCAAAACTCAATAAGATATTGTCTGGTTTAATATCTCTATGGATGACATCCTAATTATGAATGTACATTAATGCAAAAGTAATCTATTAAACTAATTAAGCTGCCTCTTTTTCAGTGAATTTCTTATTTTATTTAGTCTATTAAACAGTATTCAATTGTCCATGAGAACAATATTCTAATACTAAAACGATTTCAGTTTCTAAGCAGGTATTTTATTAATCTTACAAGTTTAAAAGAAAGTATACAATCTTGTGATATTGGGATGTTCTAATAGATATTAGATTTTGATTTCCCAAGCCAATTAACCTTACATCATCTCTTTGATTATTAATGCTTTCTGTATGACTTTTAATGCAACCAAGAATCCTGTCTATATCTAAATTGCCAAAAACACTTCACTATACTTACCCACACCTAATCTCTTGATTATCTTAAAATTCTTATATTTTGGCATCTAATCTTTCTCTAACTCAGAGTTTACTTATATCTTTATAAATTTACTAATATCCATACATTTTGACTATCGATTTTGTTGTTATTACTTATAACACTTATGTTTTGGCTCTATTCTATTGGAAATGTAATTTGTTCACATTTTTTTGGAGTTAAATATTCAAGTTTGCTTTTTAATGTCTATTGTTGCACCATTGATTTTTGAGAAACAAGTAAAGGAGAACTAACTAAGTTCTTAACATCTGTATCTGTTTTTATGATGCCTGTATTAGTATTTGATTATGGATATCTTGTCTAAGGATCTGATGGTCGATGTCCATATGTATTTCTTGATTTCTATAATACAGAATCAACATAAGAGAGTATATTTGGATTCTATGGAGGAGTATTCCCTAATCTAGAATAAGGTCGATATGGTTAGTATGGATTATTCATTCAGTTTTTTTCACTTTGATTAATATAAAAATTATACTATTATCAAATTGATTAATTCTAATTTATACACTCTTTTAATTTGTATTAACAAGCGACATGATAATTTTCTTGTAGAATAATGAATAATTATAACTAATATGTCTTATTATCTCTTTTTTTTAATAATACATATTTTTTTTTATTATTTATAGAATTCTATAGATATCATAATATATAATATCTCTATTATTTTTAAATACTTACAATATTATATTTAATATTATTTTATTTTCAAAGTATTATAATTCTAATTGATGATATCAACTTTTTTAATAGAAACTTTTACTTAAATTAATTATTTATTTAATTAAATATATATAAATCAATTAAATTACTAAAATGTTTATTCAACATTTGTAGGATCTTCCTTCTCTTCCCTCTTTCTTTTTATATGATTCATGTACCAACCAACAATTATTATAATCAATACCACAATTAAAGTAACCAAGATCCAAATCCATGTATTGGAATCAGAATCCATTTAATTAATTGTAAAAGTAGATCCACCAAGAGGGTAAGCATAATCTTCACAAATTACTGCAAAATAATCGTAATTATCTCTTGGATCTATTTTTATATAGAAAGTAGTGTAATAGTTAGCAAATGTCATTTTATTATAACCAGATTAAATATAATCTTTTAGTCTCTCTTCACTAGAATAATAATATGAACTCAATTTAAGAAGCTCTTTATCTTCTTAATGGCCAATATTAATTAAAAAGTTTGCTTATTTTAATAATGATCCATCTCTTTATAAAACCATAGGAATATCGATAATAAGGAATCCATTTTCAGATTTATACTTTAAAGTTTAATTGTTATATGTCATAAGAGAGCTAGCCTGTAAATCACTCTATTGATATTATGTCTATGATAATTATGAAGTTATACTGAAAATCTGTATTGAGGAAATATGGCTCCACCTTTTGATCCATAAGCTATGTATGTTACTGAGGGTGCTGAAAAATTTTCACTCAAATAATCATAAAAGAAATATGTTCCAGGTATAGGTTATAATTCAATTAATTTTCCATCTTCTTTGACTCTAGCAAATTGAATTGGACCTTGAAATGACAAAAATGAAATTTATGTGCCAAATGTAGATTTAACAGTGAAATTCTTCATCTAATTTATTTCTAGTACTCCATATTGATCATCAGAGTATGCAAAAATAACTGTGATGAATAACAATATATATTTATTAATCATAATATTAAATTGATTGTAATTTTTAGAATATTTTTCTAAATATTAATGTCACTACATGTAATATTTTTCCATATGCATTCAAGTGAAGAAAATCAGAATTTACAATACTATATTATACCATAACATATAATCAATTAAGAAATTATATCTAGAATATGTATAATAGATACAATTCTTATACTTAATATTACCCCATTACAATTACCATAATGCATATATAATAAAAAATAATTATAAATGGTAGTAATATTAAATATACTTGATTATAACTATTAATCATAATGGATTCTTGTTAGTAGTTTTAAGGATACATTTATTTATATAGAGGTATGACCTTTATTTCTTACTTCATAATAGATCATTATTTGATATTTAAATCAAATATAATTATCAACAATCCATATTTGATTCTATCAATCTCTATAATAATTCATAAATTCAACTATTTATCTTTAAATAGAATATTAAGATATTTAAATAATAAAAACTTAAAATTCATTGTTAATAATTCATCCTGAAACTTTTTTTCAAATAAGATTACATTATAGAAATCAAATTGCCTAAATCTAAAGTTTTATATTTTATAAATCTAATTCATAAATTTTTCAATCAAAAATCATTTTAAGGAATAATACTATTATTTAGATTATTTAAATTGAAAAGCATATGTTTAGTACAATTATTGTGAAATCATACTTGAATACTATATATTCAAAATACTTATCCTTTTTGTATTACTTGATTAATATTTAAAATTTTGAGATATATAATTATATTGTAATGAATACTTTCATTTTACATATTCAATTTCCAAAACCTGAGGCTTCTTTAAAATTTCTCATAACTTAATTATCTGAATTGTTATCCCATTAAGCCAATTCTATACGTTCCTACATTTTATTTAGGGTCTCTTTAAGCATATCTGCAAATTCTAAAGACATGTCATCAATCTTCTTTCTTAATTCTGCAATATCCTAATCCTTCTTCTTCAATTTCTCCTCATAATTAGCTCGATAATCAGTTATCTACTATTCTTTGGTTTCTAGAGATATATATATATATAAATATTTACTAATAACTTCATCCTTTTCTTTGACAGTAGCATTCAATTCATTGATATCTTTAAGTAATTCATCTTACATTTGCTTATACTGTCTATTCATATCTGTACTGATATTGAATAATTTTTCCTTTTCTCCTTTGAAGTCCTTATCCATACTTAAATATTTTTATTGTAACTGCATCTCTTATGTTTTGGAACGATCAGCTCTCATTTATTCCTCAACAATTCTCATTTATAATCTTTTGGCTTCAAAATCAAGCATCGTAATCTTGGCTGCATTGTTTTATGCTCCATCATCTTTCTATTTTTTAGGAGGCATTGTTATTTATATATATAAACTATAATAATATATATATAAATGATTTAAATATATAATAATATATTAAACAAAAAGGATGTAAAATGTATATTTAACACAAATAAATATATATATATATATTGACTGTTATATTTCAATGTTTATGGTGTTTCCTATTATATATTCAAATTATACTTGCTATGCTTTCTTGATTTACTCCTTTCTTTTTCTTTCTCCTTATCCTTCTTTTTCTTACTACTCTTTTTCTTACTCTTTTCTCTTGAATTCTCTCTACTCCTTGATCTCTCCTTTTCTTTCTTATCTTTTAACTTCTCTCTTTCCTTCTCTTACTCCTTGTCTTTTGCAATATCCTCCTTAAATTCTTACTTCCGAGCTTCCTCCTCTAATATCTTCTCCAATACTAATCTACGCACCTATAATTTCTGCAATTCTACTCTAATTGTTGAAAAACCTTAATGAATTCTTCCATCTAAATGTGTTCTAATAAATAGAATAAGACTCAATATATACTTGACTTTGTTTTCTGTTTCATAAAGAGATTGTCTAGCTCCACAAACCTCACAAATTTTATATGTTTTAAATGGATTGTTTGTACCCTCATATGCAAGTAATACATCTTCTCTAGCCTTCTTTAAATTGTCTGCCTCCATTATCAATCTTTCAGATTCCTCTATCTTACCTTATTCCCCCATCTTTTCACTTTAATCTGTTAATAGATTAATCTATCTTTCCATATTGTCAAGTCTATCTTAAATTTCCTTAGGTCGATCAGCCACTTATAGTTTACTTGATTATTCAACTTACTCTTCATGTTTGGTCAATATCTTGTCTACTTCCTTCAACTTATCTTGGATGTAAGCTAATATAATTATCAGGTTCATACTAAACCTATTGCTTCTTCTATGTATTTCTTTTCTCTTTATTGTTTCTTTAAACTCTTATCACTATTGAATTCATTAATAAAAAATTGATCATGTCTCTTATTGCACTCTCCCTCATGATCATACTTAGTATGCTTCCAAAGATCATTAAAACACTTAGACACTAGTATATTCTTGCACACATCTTCATTCCAATAATGAGCATCATTTTTCCTTTTACTTGCAACAACATTTCTCTCCTTTCCAAATAATTCATCGAGGATTGCTCGAGAATCTTCGCACATTATTTTGTTAATTTAAATATTTTATACATATATATTTTACCCTTCAAAACTGAATATTATAATAATAATCTCTTATATCTCAAATTAACTTTATAGTTGATTCACCAATTGCTAATATCTTATTTTAAATAATGCAAAAATCATAAACTTTAAATAATGGAATTTGTCTGCATTGATTATTCGACAAATCCCATTCATATAAGTTTTATTTCTAATTAATCACACATTTTTTATCTAAAAATAGACATTTATTAATTATGTCTCCCTTTATTTTGCAGATTTATGCTAATTTCAAATCTCTTATTATCCATTCCGATTGAGCATTTAAAAATAAATACTATTAAGAAAATCTAATTTATTTGATAATGCTTGGTCTACAATCAGCTATTAATCAAAATATACAGAAATACCTTTCTAAATCTATTAACATGTCATAACATCCCATACTTCTATCTGATTTTTATTATTTAGAACATACAATAGATCTGGATTTGGCATACCAAATACATCAGCATTGAATTACTATTAAAATTAAATCTTCAATAAACGTTTAATGTTTTCATCATATACACTAATGCCAGTACTTTGATTCTAATCATCGACTCTTTTAGGTGCAAAGAGATTGAATTATTGAGAAGGAGGATTAAGAAAATCATAACTAAATACAGAACGATTCTAATATAATTGACAACTCTTATATTTTTCAACTAACATCTCTAATTCATTATAATCATTGTTTATAAAGTTCCATTTAACCAGTAGAGGATAAACACTCTTTGAGATCTTGAGAATAAATTGTATAGTAGAATCATTAAGAAACATAACACTCTTTATTTCAAGATTATCAATCTCTTTTCTTCTCTAAAATTCTAATTTATTGTCAAAGGGATAGATTTCTATTTCTATATGAAAAATAACTTCTTCATCATAAAGTAATCCACATTTTTGAACAACAGCTAGAAATTATTAATTTGGACTTGAACAACAATGTAAGACTTATTTTACTCTAGCCTTATAAAAGAATTGCTTATCTAAATTAGTATTTAATATAATGAAATCTTTTTTAACTTTATGTTCAGCAATTATGATTTCTTAATTCATTGTAATTAAAGAATAAACACCAGGACAAAATTTTACTTCAAAAGTCTTTATTTTTGTTCCCAATACTATATTCCAACTTGTCACTACTGCATTCTTACTAATAGAAAATAGTTGATTATTTGTATAACATAAACCATGATGAATATCATCTTTTGATGAATTTAAAATTATTTAAACTACAGCTTATTTATTAGATTAGAATTTAGTAATCACAATTTATCCATTTGAAGCAAATGCTACTGAATCATATGAGATGGGTGTCCAACATGTTACTGCACAACCATATGTAGTTTATAGTTCTTCCAATTAATCATTTACAAAATCAATAATAAAGACTTCGCCTACCTTTTTTTATTTACCAAATACTAATCCATTTTGTAGCATAAGTAAATCATCACAATCATCAAATTTCTCAGATAACACTTTTTATAATTCAATTAATTTGTTTGTTTTTGGTTAGATATTATTATATTTGGGTTCCATTTAATTAGGTTTTCCTAAATTGGATGTTCTCCATAACATAAGTTCCCCATCTTAGACACCTATGATTCTAGGTATGTATATGACACTACCTTGGATTAGGATGATCTGATACACAAAATGCTGTAAGTGCTTATTCAATCAAAATTGTCTTTTTGTTGGTTTCAGGTTCAATCATCATTAAAATGTCTCCAAATATTAAATAGATTTTATCATAAACTGCCACCAATTAATAAGGCATATTCTCTATTAATCCCTTGTATTCTTTTTTCAATTTCATTTCCTTATCCCAAATTGCTAATGAATCTGATCCAGCTGTATCACACAAATACCCATTAAATGCTATAAGATTATTCATAGAAGGCTCTAAATAATCTTCACTAATTGGAATCTAATTCTTCAGAATGATATTACTTGATCGAATTATTAATCCTAAACTGAGACTTTCAATTCCAAATTTAATGATTCCAATGAAGTTTATTAAAATTATTGACTCTGTTTTTTATTCACATTAAACTTCTTCTTTTATGGTATATCAATACCAGGAGGTGGGCCAATTTCATTATCATCATCATCACCTAATCCAGGAGGTGGGTTCATTATTTAATTTATTCTTTAATTACAGAATAGGTACTTGTTATTTATATCTTATTATTAAATAATATTCATTATTTGTGATGTTTTTTGCTCTTATGATTACTTCTATGATGCTTTTTTCCTTTGCTCTTTGACTTCTCTTAATCATTAAAATCATAATTTGGTTATATTTCTCCAGGTTCTGGTTCATGCTCTTATTTCACATTTTTAGATTTTTCTGGTTCAACTTGACTAAGATCTTGTCTAACAGAGCCTTCTTCCTTTGATTTCTTTTCTTTTTTTTCTTTTTTTTCCTTCTTCTTTTTCTTCTTTCTTTCACTTTAATCTTTTTCAGATGTCTATTATTATTAAATAGGTTCTTCTTGAATTTATGTAGATTATTATTATTATTATTATTATTATTACTATTATTACTATTATTATTATTATTATTATTACTATTATTATTATTAAATCTATTATACTTATTACACTTATTAATTCACTATTGGTACAATAGGTATTTGTTATGATTAAGTTTGTTATTATTATGATTATAATTATTAAAGAGTTGCTACAAATGATTCATATTGTGCTTTCTTTTATTCTTCAACCAATCCTGCTAATTTTGGATTCTCTTGTATCTTTTAATTGATAATTGGTAACATTTCTTCATAAGATTTGTAATCAGGTAATGATTTTAATAATTTAATGTATCTTTTACACATCTTCTTATATCTTTTACTTTGAATGTTGGATGACTACTTAATATTTTCTTGAAAGTAACGATAATAATATTTTTTCTCATGAGATGGCATTTTTGTCCAAATTTAGTTATCAACAAAATAAGCTTCCACTTCTTCAAAGCTTACATTTGTTAACACTTTAACTCCCTTTTATTAAAGATGCATCTTTAACTCAGATTTATAAAGCTAATGGTTCTACTTTAAATGTGATATGAAATCCTAAAACAACTCATGAGGTTGTGAGCCAGGTTGTCCTAACATGCAAATAAATCTATCATCTTATTATATTGTCTATACAAATTAACCCCATTTAGTCTTATGTGTCAATAAGCCTTCTGCCAGGTGTTCCTATAGCAATTCCCTGAAATTGATCCTATTCTACCTATATTTAGAGATAATTGACTATCTCCATTATTCATAAAGAGGATTAATAACCTAAATTAAAAGATATTATACCTCTTCAAAGACACCAAGAGCATCAATTGGCAACATCTATTACAAAAGTCTATCTTAACTGAATAACTTTAAGCACTCATCCCAAGTGGAACTATGACTTAAGACTCCTATTTCTATATGTCTTTGTAACCTTTTTCTAAAATCTTCAGTGGTAGTTTTTCGACTCTCCTTCATCTACTCTTACTCTTGTTTATATAACTTATCTAAATAATCCTGGAATAAATTTTCCCTTTCCTTTTCGTCAGGTATTGCTTTCCATCTTGCATCTGTAACAAGATAACTTTATACTTTCCATAACTTTATGTCTGAAGAGAGAATCTTATGTTCCTCTAACATTTTCATGAAATCCTCCTTAGCCATACTTAATTTTGTCTTGTTCTCCTCCTTCTCTTATTTTTTCATCTCTTCCAAATACTGATTATAGATCTTCTTCTTATGACTTATACTCCCTATACATTTCCATCTTGAATCACTTTGTAATTGCTTTACGACTGAATCCCATTTAACACTTGATGTAATTTTATTATCCTTCAATAATTATGTGAATTAATCAATAGGATTTGGCGGGATTATATCCTCTTCCTCACCTGATCTGCACTAATATAATATATCCATACGTATATTGTTCTTCCTCTGGCTTTTGCCATTTACTCTCTCTTGTAATGCGATTGTACCAATAAGGTTTACCATCTTCTGTCAAGTATTGTTACCATTCTTCTTCTACTTCTGATTCTTCTTCTTAAAGACATTCTGGTTTCTCCCATTAAGATTACCCTGTCTTTACATTATAGTAATAAGTCTATCCATTAGCAGAAGAATGCTTTGACCAATATCCTCGTTCATTGTCTCCTTCTTTCTCTATGCTATCCATTAAATTATTTTAAATAATAATAATTTCCTGCATGAAATATATGAACTGACATATTTATAAATTCAAAATCAAATAATAAATGGAAAATTCAAAATCAGAAATTCTTCATTGGATCAATACTCTTCTAAAAGTAATGAATTTAAAATAAGATAGACAAATTTTACTAAAATAGAACAACTAGGCAATGGTGTAGCTTATTGTAAACTACTTAATATGATTGATCCAACTTGTTTGAATTCTACTAAAATTGTATTAAAAACCAAAACCCAAATTGATCATATTAGTAATCTAAAGCTTTTCTAATCTGCAATGTAGAAACTTCATATGAAGAAATAATTTGATATAGACAAGGTAAGTAAGTGTTACTTC
Organism: Paramecium primaurelia; assembly: GCA_905182975.1. Taxonomy (NCBI): domain Eukaryota; phylum Ciliophora; class Oligohymenophorea; order Peniculida; family Parameciidae; genus Paramecium; species Paramecium primaurelia. The sequence continues at coordinate 317,108 of CAJJDM010000083.1, read as the reverse complement.
CATGAAAATTATGATCTAGCATTATTCTTAAAGAAATAACATACCCTGAGATTCTCTGGTATAAATAAAGAAAACACATCTATCAATAATTCTATTATTTATGAAAATCATCCAAATATTCTTGAAGAATAATAAATTTCTAATGATAATTTACTTACTTAAATAGCATAAATAATGTAGAGTATAGAATCAGCTGAAACTAAAGTGTTATAAACTATTAATTTATTAAAAACCCATAATTTTATTAAAAAAAATACTTAGTTCATAGAAAATAAATCTCTTTATGACACATCTAATAACATATTTAATATATTTAACAATTAAAATATATTTAATACTGATACTCTATTCAAAACAGATTCTAAGAAATAATAATAATAATAAGAATAAAAAAATAATTTACTATGTGAAACTCCTGAAATGCTACTTGATCCTCATCTGAATAATGAAGATATATTAGAACATCAATCTTCGTCTAAATTAATTATGAAAATTTAATCATAATCAAAACTATAATAGGAAATTAAAAAAGAAACACCAAACTTTTGTGAATCCCCATTTATAAAACAACCATAATAAAATAGTCTGGCTGATTTTATTAAATCAGAAAGTAAATAATAACAATAATACATGCAACAATACTCTTTATAAAAATAATTGCAAATGTAAAATCAGATTAATACTAACCCACCCCAAGAATATCAATCTCCATTTCGAGACTAGATTATATAATTGTCTTCATAAAAAGAGATATTCAATTAGACTACAAATCCTTAAGTGTTTTCTTCCTACTAAAAAGAAACATCTTAAAATAACTCTGTGTTCTATTCATGCAAAGATCAAGGAGCAATAATTGAAGAATGATAATTATAATGATAATAATATTAAGTATAATTTCATTTTCTAATTTTAATCAAAAAATATAGTTTAATATATATAACTACCTAATCTATTTTATACTAATTAAATTAAATGTTATATATCAGATAGTAATTATTTATATATATATTAATATTTAATAATAGTACTTTTTATATGAATAAACTTATTTAAAATTTTAATTGATTATATTGAATAAATTTAAATTAATATGATAATATAAGAAATTATCTACTTATTGATGATTGAAAATAAATTAAAACATTATTATTCTAGTCTCATGTAAATAATTTAAAATTGTTTAATAACAAAAATTGATATCAAACTGTTATAAAATATAAATTGTTGAATATCATATTTACTAAATTTTTGATCATAATAGTTATTTTATAATATTATTAAATTTTTTAAGTATCTCTCTATTCTTATTAATCTTAGATTCTTCTTTAGTGATCTTAGTTTCCATTTATTTAGCTTTTTTAATGACATCTTTAGGAACACCTGCTATTTATGCTACATTAGTTGCAAAACTCTTTTCTGCAATACCTTCAATTAATTTGTATTTAAAAATAACTTAATCTTTTTCTTAATAATGTTACATAACACACTGTTTTATATTCTTAAACAATGCAAATTCATCCAATAAAATATGATAATGTGTAGCAAAGAGAGTCATAGGTTTGATTTTTTCTGATAAAAATCTAAGAACAGCTGAAGCCAATGCTACACCATCATATGTTGAAGTTCCTCTACCTAATTCATCTATTATAACTAAACTTCTTGATGTACAATTATCTAATATAGTTTTAGTTTCTTCAAGTTCAATAAAGAAAGTAGACTTTCCTTCTAATAATCTATCTGAGGCTCCAAGTCTACAGAAGATCCTATCAAAAGGAGTCAATGAAAAAGATTAGGCTGGTACTGCACATCCAATTTAGGCTAAAATAATAGATACACCAATTAATCTTAATAAAGTAGATTTTCCACTCATATTTGGACCTGTTAGTAAAAGTGTATCAATAGAGCCAGTAAATTTAATTGTATTTGGTATCCATTCAATATCTCTATTTTATAATAGACAAGGATGATATGCTTCAATCAATTAACAATCTCTTTAATTATCATCTTGATAAATTTATGGAAAACAAGAAACTCTTTATTCATTTGAAACTTAGGCTAAAGAAATTCTAAGAATAAAATAAATATAATATACAAACAATCAGCTTCTGAAAGATATGATATCAATTAAAAGAATTCTTTTCTATATGAATAAAATTTAGTGAAATATTCATTAATAAATGGTAATAATTTTTAAGATATTTCATCTTCTACTTTTCTTAATTAATGTAATTATTCTTCTATAAATGTAGTTTAAAATCTTTGATATCCTTGTCTTTTAGATGTAATAATTAATTCTTTTGGTTTTTAATTGCCTTCTAAATATTTTTCAGGTATTTCTAATTAATATCGTATTCTTGCATGAGTATAAACAATGTCAGGACATTTTAATTTCTTTTTCCACTTTTCAAGTTCATCTTAAAGAGAATCATAAATATCATTTAATTTATCTAATGTTTGATCATATTCTGGACTGACTCCTTTAACAGGTTTTGGTTCATTATCATCCATAATTAAACATTTTTCTAATTCATCAAGTGATTTTTTCAAAATTTGTGTATTTTATTTATAATTTAAGATTTCCTTCAATTTTTTAGATTTAAATTATTTAATATCTTGTTCAAATATTTTAAATACTTCAGCAGCTTATCTGATATTACTTAAAACATTTTTAATTTCTTTCAATTTAGTTTTACCTAAACTTTCACCTCCAGTAATAGGGACAGCTTTTAATTTATGAGAATGAATAGTATTGAAACATTTAATAATAGCACGTTCCAAATCTGGTAATGATTTAATTCTTTTTTAGAATTCAAAACATTTAGGTATATAAGTACATAATTCTTATACACATTCTTACCTTTCTATAATTAATTTATAATTTTATAATGGACTCTATACCCATTTTGTAAGGAGTCTTTTACCAGGATTAGTAGCACATCGATTTAAATAATCAAATAAACTACCTGTAGTAGTAATTTTAGTTTGAAGATTAACATTAAATATTTCCAAACTTTCTAAAGCTTAGGAATCTAAATAAAGATGAGTGTTATGAGTAAAATTGGAATCAAGAAAATTGAATTTACCTCTTCTGTAAACTGAATCACTAATTAATAGTTATCTTAGATAACATAATAAGAGATAAAAAGATTATACAGAATAATAATAAGAATAAAAGGTAGATTCATCATCTTCTTTATCTAATTACTTTTTTTCATGATAATATTATTTTTCCAATTCTATTAATAGATTAGGATAATCTTAACTTAATTAATAATTTTCAACATATTTTTCTTCTTTAATTTCTTATTTTGAATCTGAATATAATCCTTAATTTATATCAATATCTATTTTTTATTCAGATTGATCTTTTTAAGTAGGTACAACAATACCATCAAATAATTTAGAATTTTAATTATTTTTTCCTTTACATAATTCCATATATTCAATTTTTAATTATTTGAAGATGTATTCGCAATCTTTGAATGATTTTTTGTAAAGTATAATAGTAGGATTACATATATTTCTAAAATTATATATAATAATTAAAATTACTTGAAAATCTTTTCAATTTCAGGTGGAGTTTTACATAAAATGACTTCAACAGGTTTTGTATTATATATAATAGATCTAAGATGATTAGATTAAGCATCATCAAAAAATTAATCAAATGAAAAGTTATTAGTAGTACAATCAACAATAGAAACACCATAAACATATGTATGACCTTTTAAATTGACAGGTGCTTTTGAACATATTAATACTAATAGATTCCTTTATTCATAAGTTTCTGTGTCTCCTAAATCTTACAAAGTACCTCTACTTATCATTTATGTTATTTCTCTTCTTACTACTTCTCCATCTTCTTTATTAGCAACATCTGCTTTCTCCATTTATTCAATCATGATCACTTTATATCCTTTATCTAATAATGCTCTTTAATATATAGGTAATTGATTATCATAAACTGTTACACATGGTCTATCTTTTCCCCAAAATCCTAAATAACGATTGAACATTTTAGCAATAATAATGGCATCATTATACATTACAGCAATCCATCTACCACATCTAAAAAATACAATTGAATCTAAATAGTTTTTCTTTGCATTCCAATATTATCTAAACATAGGTGGTAATCTTTAATATTGATCATTTGGAATATCAATTGTGGATGGATTATAATTTGGTTCATCTGGTCGTCTTCCTTCTGAATCTCGAATGTGTTCAGGTTGCATAAATATGGGCAATGATTATTCAGCTAATTTATAAAATTCTTCATCTCCTTTGTTATGTTATTATTCTTCTTAATATGATTCTTGTTGTTGTTGTTATTATTATTATTATTCAATCTTTTTAGGTTGTTTCTTTTATCTAGTTCCCTTTGATTTTACACTAATATGTGATTGTTTTTTTTTGTTTTGTTTCTCATCTTCAGAACTAGGTTGAAGTTCAGAAGAAGATGATTCATTTTATACTTAAGGTATATAATCATCATCATTTTCATTATCAACTTTCTTTAATCGACGAGATGATCTTTTTCTATTTATGGATTTCTTCCTCTATTTTTATATTTCAAATAATTCATCATCATCATCTTCATTTCTATTCTTACGCATTTTTATTTCCTACCAAAATATTTCTTTAATTTAATTTTAAATTTTCTCTCCATCCTTAATGTCATCAGAAAGCAATAAAAAACCAATTGTCATAATTCCATAAACTACTATGAATATACGTAGATTAGAAATAGAATAAGTGGATTAGAGTGATGACTTAGAAGCATCTTCTGAAAAAATATCAGAATAGTAATCAGATGACCCTTTTTTAAATTTTGTTGCCTCTTATTCACTCTTTACCAATAATTCAGAGGATACTCAATTAGAACTCTCTTAAGTGCTATAATAACTTAATGATAAGATTTCAATTATTAAACCACCATCAAATCACTTATTAGACTTTCATTAGTAATTATAAATTAAAGAAAATCAAATAAATGAATTAGTAGACACTCTCAAATAATTACCAGATTCTAAACTCTTTTCTTGTATTCAAGATGTTGAAAAGTAAAACTATCTTCAAATTATCTAGACTCTATTATAGACTATCAGTTGATTTTCAGGAAGAATTACGAACTGCCTAAAAATTAAGAATTGTTTGATCTACATATATATATATTTTATATATATATATTTTATTAATATAACAAAAATCAATTATATGTATTTTACATTAAACTATTAAATTAATTATCCATTATAATATATTGTAAATCAATCATAATTTTAAAACAAATAAAGATGGTTAGAAAATAATAACAATTATGAATCAATTAATTTTCTATAAGTCTTATATGATGTCTTTAATTTTTTAATAAGATTTAATTAAACGATTCAGTAAAATTATTTTAATATAGTTATCATCATTATCATAAAATAGTAGCATGATTATTGTTTGGACTATGAGTCTATCTTTTTGAGTATAAGGAATTTTAAGTAGCATGTACTAGAACTGGTACTTCCACAAATTTATTCTGATTATAATCAAACATTTTAACAGTTTTTGATATATCTATATGTTAAGTATTTTATTTATTTTTCTATCCTTTCATTTTATTCTCATTATTATTACAAGAACTTGTACAAATCCCCATTTTTTATCTTAGCAATATTTAAAAACTTAATAAATTAATATATTAAAACATAAATATCAAAACTAAAAAAGTGAGGTATAATATCAAATTGCTGTCAGAGAATTTGATCTTAATCTTGATATTGTTTTTTTTTAATTTGGATTTTGAATTGCACTTTTAATCCTTTATCGACTATGTGTTGTACTACAAGACGGCATTCTTTTCAAAGGACTAATGCAAGTCGAATTTCGAGGTGATTCTTAATCTAAATGAATAAAAACCATCTAAAAACCTTTTAGTAATTCCAAAATGCGATGTTACAACTAAAACTAACTGTCGCAATCAATTATAGAAGCTCTTAGCACGAAATCATTTTGTATCAACATATCTTGTTTGAAAAAGTAAGGTACCTTTGATCATTCCCTTTTGTTCATAGGAAATCAAATTCTTCTGATACAATTAATATAGTGCATATAACACTTCGCTCTCGATTGCCATATGTATTAATTTATTATAATATATATAATTATACCCTAGATGTATTATAAGAAATACATTTAATTATTATTACATAAATGGAAATATTTTTTTATTGACCTCTCTTTTTGTTATTTAAAAATAAGGGCATGTATAAAATTTGGCTAATGTATTTTCTTAGTTGTGAAGGTTTAGAATAGAAATCAACTAGAAATAAATAATAATTCTTGAAATGAATGATTTATTTATTTTCCAAAAAATCAAAAAAAAAAGAAGTTAAATTCAATATCCAAAATTAGTCAATAAATAATATATTATTTGATTAAAAAAAATATGATATTCAGGAAGATAAAGGAATTCAATTACAGGCGGAGAGAAAATCAATAACTTTAATATATATAAATACCAAACAATTAAGTTCAACATAATTAAAATAATAATATCCAAATTTATTAAAGACAGCAGCCCTCACCTTAAATTTTAATTCAACATAATTCTTAATCTTCAAATTCCATTTAGTAAGTTCGAACATAACCTTATATGACTGCACCAAATATTCCTAAAAAAGTACCTTAATTATTTTGGCCCTATTTATGTTTATTTGTATCGAATTTGGGATTAGGAATTGCTATATTTGCTACCTAAGGAAGTGAAACAGCAATCATAATCTTTGAAGTTTTTAAGTAATTTTTATTCATATTACTTAGAATGCTATTAAACATTATTTCAGGAATCTACTATTACTCCAAATCAACAGATACCATTTTTAATGTACCAAGATGTTTCAAAATTTTATTTTGTATAATACTAACATAATTTTTTTGCAATTTTATCTAACTTCTAATATGCTGGATAACATAAGTTAGCTATTCACTCGAATTAGTAACTATAATATTATTAATTATTTTTTTATTATATTTTTATTATTAGAGAAAGATGTATGTATAAAGATGATTTTTGAGAAAGAAATAGAATATAATATTTTAATTTATATTATAAATCAATTTTAAGTTAGAATTTATAAAAAAAATTCATTTAAGTTCTATTTATTTTGGAGTTCCTATCTTTTTACCATTTTAATATTCTTATATACAAACTACTTGATATAGACTAAGAAATTAACATTAAATAATTTACTCCCTAAAATTATGATGTAAATCGACCCATTATCCATCTTATTTTCCTTCTTCATTATATATCCCTCCACCTCTAAGAAATAAGAAATCATTTATTACATGACATTATTCTCGAAACAAGTTTACCACATTCCACATTTTATTCCGTTTAAATACTCCCCCTTATATGTTATTTAACAAAATCTAATTGTTAAATCTCTTCATTACTTTGAAAAGTTAATATGCAAATCGATCCAATCTCCATTTTTCAATCCACTCTAATCATATTCTCCTCCTCCACTTTAATAAATTACTAATTATTACATAATTTAGCCCTCAAAATTAATAACCCACATTCCTTTTTTTTGCCCATTTTAATACTCTCCAAGATAAGTGATCTATTAAAAACTATATATTAAAACTAAATATACTCAGAGTAATTTTCATGTAAATCTATCCATCTGTCATGTTTTAATCCTTTTTCATTATAATTACCACCCCCACTTACATAGAAAAGAATATATACATAATCTCGTTATTTTTCATCATGATATCCCATCTTCCTTATTTTAAATCATTCTGATATTCACCTTTATAAATGATTTTGCATCCTCCACAGTTTGAAATAAAGTATTTTTCATGCAAATCAATCCACTTTCCAATTTTTAATCCACATTGATACAATCCACCGCCTCTATAATAAATGAAATAATATATACATTAAATTGGATTTTATTTATTTATTTTCTTTTTCAAGTTGAATTGCGTCCCATTTTCCTTCTTTAGCACCACCATGATATTCCCCAACATAAATAACCTTGCAGTAACTTTAAATTATAAAGATAGAATTATACTCTGAGAAATTTGGATGTAATTCTGTCCATTTTCCTTTTTTACGTCCATTCTCATTGTATGTTCCATTGCCTCTAAATATGATGTGATGAATAATACATATTGAATTATTCTATTTCTTTATGACCTCTATAAATAATATTCCATTTTTTAATTTTTCGTCCATTTTGATATTCACCATAAAATCCAACTTAGCAATATCTAATTTATAACTAATTTAACATACTCAGAAAAATCTTCATGTAAATCTAACCATTTTCCATTCTTTAATCCAAATTAATTATAATCGCCTCCTCCTCTTAAAATTAAATAATTATAATTACAAATAATTTCCATTATAAATTATTTTCCACTATCCACATTTTCTCCCATTATTATATTCCCCATTGTAAATGACTTAACATTTCCTTTTATATTATAATCACTTTTACTTTTTAAAATTATTATCTATATCTGTCCATTCACCTTATTTCTATCCTTCTTCATTATACGCACCTCCTCCTCTAGAAGAATTAAAACTTAAAACATACACTCTTTAGTTCTTCAATAAAATATCCCATTTTCCTTTTTTCCTTCCTTGATCATAATTTCCTTTATAAAATACTTTTGATTTTCTAATTATAATTTAATAATATAAATACATCCAAAAGTTTTCCCACAAATCTATCCATTTACCTTCTTTTTATTCCATTTAATTGTAAAATCCTCCAGCCTGTAATAATTCCCCTTTCCAATACGCGTTACATTGCGTTTATGTTGTGTCAGAAATAGTTTCCCATCTTAAATATCTTTACTAATCCAAATTACTACAAATTGTTTTCCTTTTCATCATATCTTAAATTGATTCGCTTATATCAGAATTAGAATTCATACATATTCAAAATTTCTCCATCTTTGATATATTTCACATTTTCACCTTTTTTCAGCAACATATAAAACTTTAGTTTTTATTGAACCCACCCATTAAATAAGTCCCTATATTCCTATTTCCCTAATTCCATAATAAGAAATTCTTGTTTAGCTCTTTCCTCATCTGATATTTAAAAAATGTGATGTATCATTTATATATAATAATAATAAAGAAATACTAAAATAGGATTAAGTTATATATCAATAAAGTATATCATTTAATTAATAATATTGAATATGATATCGATATTAAATAACATCTAATATATCATTTTTTGATTTTCAATATCATATGCTAAATTATTCCTCCTAAACTCCTTTTTTTGGCATAATAATTATTTCTTAGTATTATTTGTAAATTATCTAAAAGGAATAAGTATCAAAATTTTTATGTCAAAGATTTGAATAGATAATTATAATTTTGTGAACTCTATTAAATTTTTGATATATTTAATATGCTTTATCAAATTATCATTAATATTGTTTAAAAATATCAAAGTAGATATAATTTTTTAATTATATATAAAGAGAACAATTTTACTATAGAGAACAATTTATATTCAATTTAAACATAAATAGATAATATAAAAACCTAAATTTTGTGTAAATTATATTAATTAAATTCAATAAATTAATATTATCTGAAAAATTTCAATTTTTTCTTGATTCAACCTGTTATTAATAAAGAAATGATCCTAAAGAATACTTTTTTAGTATAACAGCAAGTTGTTTACTTAAAGAAACTAAATTCTGGGAAACATCAGAAACATCCAAAGATAAATTGATTGCAACAATGAATATAATAGCAGATATTGATCCTGAGTTTATTTTATAAGTGGCTTACTATGTTAGAAATCAGATGTATATCAAAAGCGAAAGTAATTTTATCCTTGCATTTTCTGCACTCCATCCAAAGACCAAACCATATTGCTCAACATACATGTGTCCAACTATGTTAATACCTGGTGATTTAATTGAAGTTTGCTAATTTGTTTAGTTAATTTCAAATTAACTTAAATCAAATAATTAATTGGATGGATCTACTAATATTCGAAAGCAATTATTTTTCCCAAAATATTGTAAAAGCAGATTCAAAAGAAACTTACCTAATTCAATATTTATCAACTTGGTAAATAATGCTCTGATTGTAGCAGAAAAAAAAATATTAAGAAATATTAATAAATTCTCAACCCAGATATTAAAAATAAAATAAGAGAGAATAGATTATTGAGATTAAAATAAATTAGAGAAGTATTAAAATATTAAAGAAAAGATGTATAAGAACAATTTAATAAAAGAGCTATCTAAAGAACTAATTAAAGAAGAAAAAATATGAGAAATCATAAACATGATTACAAAATTTAGGAAAATTTAACAGTTTTTGATATAAACTTCTTACATTTAAAAGACATTATTAAATTTAGTCATGTAAATGAACCTAGAAGTTTGGTAATGTCAATTTTGGGAGCTTAATATCCAAAAGCTTAAGAAGAATTTGAAAAGGTATTAAGGCCAAAAATTAGAGCTGATAATATAGTTGTTTTAAGTGATTTGATGGTAACAAGGGGATTTTCGAAAGGCGGATAAAGAATATAAGAAGTCTTTTAGAAATACTTAAAAACAGTGAATTCAGACGCTAAACTCTTTTTTATGGATATATCTGCTTATGGATAATAAATTAGTTTTGGTGATGATCTCAAAACTAAAAATTGTTTCCTGATCAATGGAATGAGTGAAAATGTTCTAAAATACATTTACTATGCAGGAAAAATATATCAACTCGAAGATGTTGTGGCATTAGTTAGGAGTTGAAAGCCAAATAGCAAGTTTAAGAATTGAAGAACAAATCTTAGATAGCCAAACCTTAGTACATCAAAACTGAATGATTCTATCTTTATATATCTAGCAATTAATAACTAGCTATTATTTTGAATTTATATAATTTCTATTAATAATATATTAAATATTTTAATATCAAAATGCTTTTTAACTTTATGCTAAGCAAATAAATTGTAGCTTAGCATCCATTTAATTTTAGACTTGTTAAGTATTCCATTCGTCTAATAAAGATTAATGGAGAAGATTCTTATAAAAATGAATCTATTATAAATATATTTTCAATTCCTATTAATATAACTGATGGTTTAATTTGTTCCAAATATGATAAATTTGAATATCTAAAGCAAACATCTAAGTGAAATTTTTTTTTTGCATTTTAAGAGCTGTAATTTCAATTTCAATTACTTAATGATAAATATATATTAATGAAAATTTGCTTTCTACCAAATAACTAAAATTTTAATTAAAACTAACTTATAAAAAATAATCAAACATATCAGATAAAGATCTGGAATTTTTAATTAAATTTTCTTATCATGACTAAAAAGTATTGTTATAGACTCATTCATTAATAAAAGTTCATAAAGTTGAATGTATTTTTTTTATAAAATATGTGTTAATATTTGATCAATAAATTGTAGTGTAAACGATTTCAATATAGATTGAAATATAATTTGCATTAGAACAGTAGCCTTTTTTTTACTAAATTTAATATATATATGACATTTTGATAACAATCGAATTAATCAATAAACCAAGAAAAGTTAAATTAGATTTGTAGTGAAATGAAGATGAAGTATAAGTGTATTTATGAATTATTATATTCAGAGACTAGTACAGAATGAAATATATTAAAAAAGGTTTTATCTCGATTTAAAGTCAATCTTCTCATAAATTGGCTTACTAAAATGCACAAATAGGTAAATTATTGATATTCATATATTAGAATTAGATTACTCATTACCTAAAAATACTGTTGAAGAATTTATGGAAAATTTGTCCTCTCCATAATGTTTTAGGATCTTTTGATCATGTAACATCTAAATATTTATAGATTTAAGCAGAAGTAATGGTTGCCATAATTGTCTTTTACAATAGATAGCTGGTATAAATTTTTTTTAGTGATTGAAATTTGAAAAAAATTATACATTTTTTCGATAATATATTTAGGAGTCTTTATTTATGTTTTTCCTTCGCAGAATTTTTTAATTATAATTCTTATTAATTTTTGGTAGAAAACAGATGTTTATATACCTAAATCATTTTGATTTCTGATCTGCTTGTTCTAATCAATTAATAAATTTATAATATATATAGACAATAAATAAGAAAATATACTTTTAAAATATAACTAAATAGAATAATTTAATAAAAAAATGGAAACAAAATTTTATTGTTTACCGATTGTGCTATAATAAATCATTTATTTCCATTTCCTATTTTATTTTTTAGTGCATTGTAGTATTCTTTTAAGAAATCAATAGCAACTTGTCTATCCTTAACTTGTTTTAAGGATTCTCCACAATTAAATATACAATTATCAAAAGAGTTAACAGCATAATTATAATCGCTTGCAGTTTCATTTTGACAATATAAATACCAAAAATGAGAAGGTTTTTCCGATCCACACTTCTCACACATAATTGTCCCTTAGTTTGTTTAATAAACATTTCCTCCACAATGATGTTACCAAGTTTTAACTTTCTTTTTTTTGTTCTTACATTTACAGTCGTCCTAACAACAAGAAAGTAGCTAAAGAACTTTTTTTTCTTTTTAATGTTACTAAAGAGCTAGGAGAGAAAGCAGAAAAACCAATTCCTATTGCTCTTTTTTTTGACGTTATTCTTCAATAAATTCAAGAGCTGCTAAGCCAGTAAGAAGAGCTATTAATTCTTCTTCTTTTTTGCTAAAATAAAGTATAATAAATGTTTACTTCATGTATAAATATCTATAAAATTGGTAAAAATAATTAATATTGAATTTAGTTTTATGATTTTGTTATTTAAGATATCTTATAAATTTTATTCTATTATTAGGATTTATAAAATTATAATAGTTTATTTTTTTCAAATAAAGGTTATTAAATATTTACAAAGCAAAAGAATAACATTATAATTGCTCATATATATTTATTCTATTAATAAATTAACCACGTTTATTATTTAATTTTATCATCTAAATTTGATTTATTATCTTATAGTAAAGAAGATTATTTTTTTATGTGGAAATGTAAATTATATAAATATTTTAATAAATTTATAGTTTTCATATTAAATTTCTTCAAATAATAAATTTTGTAATGAGAATCATAGATTGGTTTAATAAATAATTTAACTTTTTGGGAAGTCTTATAAAAAACAAATATTTATAAAATTTCTTAACTCTGCTTCTAGTATTAGATTTTATTAAAGGGCATCTAAATTGTTGCATTTATATATTCAAAATTTTTTGAAATATCCACTTAAATAGAAAAATTAAGAAATATATGAAATTATTTATTTTGCATATAAAATATTTGTCACTTTGGTTTTATTCCAAAAAATTAATCATACCTCTAGTCGATAAATACACTTGCTCGTCGATTATACATTTATCCTGTTGTAGATCCCTGCATTTCAGCCAAAACTTAAAGGAAATTTGCCAATATATGATGAAACTTAGCAGTTTCTAATGCTCTCATTTATCCCATTCTAACAAATTTCTTAGCATAAACTTTGATCCTAAAATCAATCATCTGATTAATTTCATCTTACAGTTAATGATTCATAAATGCATACATTTCCCTTACTTCGCTTACTTGTTTTGTCTCATTAGGTAACATGTATTTAAAGGCTTCTCCTTTATTAAATTATAATTCTTTGAGAGTTTTTGGAATATCTGGAGGTAATTCCCACTTTGTAGGATCACCTTTATTATATAATTATTCTTTTTTTTCATTTAATTTGTTCTTCAAATTCTGATATTTTTGTTGCAATTAATTCTTACTTTATAAATATTCATATGCAGTGGATTGTTTTTTTTTATGATATCTAAAGAATTCATAAAAGTTTTCCTATTTATATTATTATTATTAATTACTTTGACATTTTTCATTTAAAAATTTACTCCATATTACCATCCAGTTACAAATTTTGATAATTCTTAATATACTAATTGGATTTATTCAATAGCACCTTTGGATTTAGTTTATTTAATAAAACTATCTGTAAGTTTATCCAAGGTGTTAAAGTTTTCTGTAATTGCCGTCAATGTATTACTTAGGTTTTCTAAATCTGTACATAATTTATTAAAATTATTTCCTGTCTTTTTATATATATCTTATGAATTTTTTAAATAATCTGACAAAGAGTTTGAGTAATTTTATAATTCATTTGAAATTTCTAAAACACAAGAACCATTAATCATTGTATATTCTTATGGTTTAGTTGGTCCTTTTGATTTTTCATATTAGCTGAATTTCTCTTTCAATTTAGCATCATCACTAATTTCTAAAAAGTCAGAAAATAAAGGATGAGTCTTAAATAATGGATGATATAAGCAATTCTGTAAAAATAATTCCATAATTCTCATACGCTTCTCTAAATAGGCTGCACCTGTCTAGGATTTTCTATTATGTATATATTTATTAATAATACAATTTCTTTCCAGGAATTGGAGGTATCAAATGACATGGGTACGTCATTACTAATATTTCTCTCAATTTTTGAAAATCAGTAAATCTTCTATTAACAACCCATCCTATTGGTTTTGTCTCAACTTTAAATGAAATATAAGATGATATTATGCCATCAGATTTACTTATATATTCACTCATGATTATTTCCACTTACTTAATTTAAAATCATATAATACTTTATGTGTATTCTCCATAATATAGTCTGTTAATTTTGTTCTTCCTGGCAATTAGCATTATACCTCTGTAATAAAGTTGCTATCATCTTAAATTTTCTGGATCTAAAAAAGTGAATTGGTGGGCTATTGACTTAGTTACTTTTAGTCATTTTATATGATCTACTAATTTTGTTATTGCATCTCTTTTTAACTATATACTTTATTAAATCATTTACTCTTCTTTCTTGATGAAATCTTGAATTGTTTTTTGTAATTCTTCAAATGTCCATAAATCAATATCTTGGCTTCCATTTTACTTGATTTATTCACAATAAACCTGGAATGCAATAGTATCATATCCTGCATCAACTATTTAAGACATCAATATATCTTATTTTCTCTATCTTTCTTATTCTATGTCCTACATTTTATTAATAATATTAATTAATCGTTAATGATTCCATCTAAGACACTAAAAACCTTATAATCAACTAAGACATTATATCAAAAAGACTCTCCAAAAATGAAAAAGACATAAAGTAATTATGTATTATCCAATAAAACTTAAAGTCAAAAACTCAAAACAACTGGTTACAGAAATGATTCAATTAGATTAAACAACTCTATCAATTATCTTTAAGAGAATACAAAAACATTTCATTCATCTTTGTGTATTCCTTTCAATATAGACGAAACATAAAATAAGAATGAGATGTTGATTAAAAAGCAATTAATTAATGAATTAAATAAAAAAATATCTCAATTAGAATTACATAATTCAGGTTTACAATAAACTAACCATTAATTGCAAAATGATATTTTAATACTTAATCAAACAATAGAATAAATTTGTAACCAACTTTAAAAACAGAAAGAATTATTTGAAAGTTAAAAATTACAAATAAATGAACTATAAAATAATTTATCTCTTAAACAATAAGAATTATAATAATAAAAAAATGAAAACTTTAAATTAATAACTTTTCTCAAAATAAGTAAACATAAAAATGGAAAAGAAAATTGTCCAGAATCTACTCAATATGATTATTAAGAATAAATTAATTTGTTGAAAGATTAAATTCATAAATAAAAATAATCATTTTCATAAACAGAATCTATACTCTAAAATTAAATTAAAACATTAACTTCTTATTTTAGTGAATTCTTTTTTAAAACCAATAGTCAGAAAAAGTAAATAAATTAATAACTATCATCTCAAAATGAAACTGATGTTTTCTAATTATAATTTAAAAATCTCGAAGATGAATTAGTAAAATATGATGAAAAATTTTAATCCTTTTAATTAACTTTAAATAAGTTAACTGATAAATAAATTAATACAGCTGTCGAAAATGCTAATCTATCAAATACCAAAGAAATTTCTAAACTTAAATAAATAATTTAAATATAAAAAAAATAAATTGAACTACAACAAAAAACTATATTGAATTATCATTTTGAAATTTAAAACCTTTAAACTCTATTATATNAACTATATACTTTATTAAATCATTTACTCTTCTTTCTTGATGAAATCTTGAATTGTTTTTTGTAATTCTTCAAATGTCCATAAATCAATATCTTGGCTTCCATTTTACTTGATTTATTCACAATAAACCTGGAATGCAATAGTATCATATCCTGCATCAACTATTTAAGACATCAATATATCTTATTTTCTCTATCTTTCTTATTCTATGTCCTACATTTTATTAATAATATTAATTAATCGTTAATGATTCCATCTAAGACACTAAAAACCTTATAATCAACTAAGACATTATATCAAAAAGACTCTCCAAAAATGAAAAAGACATAAAGTAATTATGTATTATCCAATAAAACTTAAAGTCAAAAACTCAAAACAACTGGTTACAGAAATGATTCAATTAGATTAAACAACTCTATCAATTATCTTTAAGAGAATACAAAAACATTTCATTCATCTTTGTGTATTCCTTTCAATATAGACGAAACATAAAATAAGAATGAGATGTTGATTAAAAAGCAATTAATTAATGAATTAAATAAAAAAATATCTCAATTAGAATTACATAATTCAGGTTTACAATAAACTAACCATTAATTGCAAAATGATATTTTAATACTTAATCAAACAATAGAATAAATTTGTAACCAACTTTAAAAACAGAAAGAATTATTTGAAAGTTAAAAATTACAAATAAATGAACTATAAAATAATTTATCTCTTAAACAATAAGAATTATAATAATAAAAAAATGAAAACTTTAAATTAATAACTTTTCTCAAAATAAGTAAACATAAAAATGGAAAAGAAAATTGTCCAGAATCTACTCAATATGATTATTAAGAATAAATTAATTTGTTGAAAGATTAAATTCATAAATAAAAATAATCATTTTCATAAACAGAATCTATACTCTAAAATTAAATTAAAACATTAACTTCTTATTTTAGTGAATTCTTTTTTAAAACCAATAGTCAGAAAAAGTAAATAAATTAATAACTATCATCTCAAAATGAAACTGATGTTTTCTAATTATAATTTAAAAATCTCGAAGATGAATTAGTAAAATATGATGAAAAATTTTAATCCTTTTAATTAACTTTAAATAAGTTAACTGATAAATAAATTAATACAGCTGTCGAAAATGCTAATCTATCAAATACCAAAGAAATTTCTAAACTTAAATAAATAATTTAAATATAAAAAAAATAAATTGAACTACAACAAAAAACTATATTGAATTATCATTTTGAAATTTAAAACCTTTAAACTCTATTATATAAAAGTGAATATGAAAGTATTACTGAATTTAAAAGAACCAGTGTTAATAATAATGATTAATTTATCACTTAAGAATTTGAAAATTCACCAAATGATGAAATGTAATATCAATTATTTCTAATAATTTAGTTACCATTTAAACGATAGTTAAAGTGACATAAAGCCAAAATGCTTTTTAGATAGTATTTAAAATACCCTCTAAAAAATTTAGGTCATTACAGAAGAAAGCACTTTTAGATATTGATCATATATTTATGTCGTTTAATATTCATTACTATTTGGTTTTTGAGTGAGGTTATAATCATTTTACAAAACTATTAATTTTGAAACTATTAAGATAGAATGTAAGAACTATTTCCACATTTAGATTTATATGTTTGAAATCTGCGAATGATAAAATTCCATTCATAGCAATTCTAACCTTTTGTAATAATTATCTAATTTAAATGCCATTTTTTTAATTCTATTTATAATATTAAAGACTAGTTACATTTCTTAATTGTTAATGAATTTCGTTAATCATTTATTAAAATAATTCTATTTCTTTTTTCCTTCAATATATGAATCGAATATTTTTCAATACTTTTAATATTTTTTAAAATCAAATATAATTCTTATTTAGTTTACTAATATATCATATTGTAGTTAAAATTAACAATTTTGTTATGAATCATTTTAAGGATGATTTCAATCATTAGGATATTTTTTTATCGATTCATTATTATAAATATGTAGATGGTTGATATTATAAATATAAATAAAAAAAGAATCTATAGATAAACATTTTGATAATAAATTAATTTTGATTATAGATATTGGATCTAATTAAGCATGATTAATTTGTGGTGCAACTTTAATTTTATAATGATAGATAATTTATTATTTCACATATACATTGTTCTTTTTGCATATTTTTTTTTTATTTCATCTCTCTTTTCTTTCTCTTACAATTTGATTTATTATTCTCTTGGTAAAGATAATATCTTTTATTTTTCCTTTTGTAATTTTTCTGTTTTCTTTTTTTATGCTTCCTAAAATATATCAAATATATCATATACTTCAATTTTCTTTTATTTTTCATCCCTAGATTTAATTTCTTCAAATTTAACTCTTTCTTCTTCATACTATTATCTAAAAGTTTATGATAATTTAAAATTTGCTATTTTATCTACAATTTACAGCATCAATTAAATGAATTCTGTATAATCATGTAATGATTCAATATTCACTAATGTAGCTCTAAGACTATATGGACTAAAATATTGATTATATGAATTATTTACTTTGGTAAAAGTGTTTTTTAATCAGTAAAATGAATATTTTAAATGTATTTGTCATATTTCTTTAATGCTTAACATAATTTTGAATCAAAAATAGTAGTCAAAGGTTCTTTCCCTTCACCAAGTGTGACAAGAGTTAAACTATAAATATATAAATGAATTACTTATCATCTATTTTATCTATAGATAACTTTTCACAGAGATACTTAAGATCAATATTAGATTCTTTGTATGATTTAGCATCTCTTTTTTTGACCAAAGCAAAACAAATAGGTTATGGTGTAGCTGCTAAAGGTATATCAATAGTGATAGAATCTCTTTCAGGCCAAATGAATGAAAATAATAGCATTGATAATAAATCTTATCGTTTCTTTAGATCAATAGTGACAGCTAGACAATTTAAATTGTTTCTTCCTTAAGCTATAAATCTAAGAAATAGAGATGTGAATATTTACCCAAAGGAATTACTTGAGATAGATTAAAGGAGTGGTCCATTTTCTTTGTTTGTAACACCAACATAAGTGAAATTTGTTTTAAAAAAGTCATAAGTTGTTGATGCAAATTTTAATGCAAGTTTTTTATTGGTTGCATTTCCTGTTATATACATAAAAATGTAAAAGAGGAATAGTAAAAATCCTATGCATTCATAAGGGTAATTGTGTGGTATTTATTTGATAAATGCTACATAATCAAATGCAATCTATGTTTAATTATCTTCCATTTGATAAATATTTTATCAATTAATTTATGTATATTTGCAAATATATTGATGAATTAGTGTTTATGGTAGAAATAATTTAAATAAAGAAACTCAATCATTTTGAGATTAAATTAAAATAACAATTAAAGTCTTGTCTATGATCAAGAAATTTAATTAGAACTATAACCAACGCAAATTTTGATTCAATTTTTTTTCAATAATTCCCTAAAAAATTTGATTATTTAATATACAAATTTCATAATTTACCTTATTAATGATATCTACTTATAAAGTATATATTTATGAATAATAATTTATTGTAAAAATCAATTATTTTATTAACATTAATTATGCATAAAATTTTAAGATCAATAAAATCGTTCAAAGGTTCAAGATTTGCAAACAAATTACCTACTTATTTAGAAAGGTTATAATAGTAGGAAGAAATGGATCGTAAAACAAATTTAGATGTCTTAAGGAGAGAAGTTTTTAATGATTCAATATAATTACCTATCAAATTTGCTGCCTATTATATTACTAAGTATATTTAATTTTATTAATAGCTAATAGACTTTTTGGGCTGAATTAACAAGATCTATGATTGATGCAAGCAATCATCTAATTTTATTTGCAACCAATTATATTAATTATGGTAATTTTATCATTTATTTATAAGGGCCTAATAAGTAATTTCCATATGGAATAGAGAAAGTAAAACATTTAGTAGCTTTAATTCCATCTGCCTTGTTTTTATACTTTGGTGCTTCTATTTCATATGAGTCATTTCTTAATATTTATAATTATGGTCATTATGTTGGAGAAATACATGGCAATGCATGGGGATTAGCTGTATTCCTATTTCATTATTGGATAGTTATATTTACTATCCATAGGTATAGAAACAAGTGTAGTTTTCAAAAATATAAGAGATGCATAAGCTGTAGATTCAAATAATGAAACTAAAACAGGATTGTTTAAATAATTCTTATCTGTATTTTAAAAGAAAGATCCAGTCTTATAAGCTATTCTTTATGAGAATGCTATTACTTTGGGATCAACTTTAATTCCTTTATTGTCTTCTGCATTCACTTTGATCTATCCAACACATGCATTTGAAATAGTAGGATCTTTGGGAATTGGTTTAATTTAATTGTATTATTAAATGAATAATATATCTTAGATAATTAGCCTATCATTTAAGTGCCTAGAATTTAAGTTCCTTAATGGGTGAATAATCTATAAGTGATCTGGAAGTCAAGAAAATATTAGAAATTATTAAATAAAATCAATATGTTGAGAAAATATAAAATGAAAAGGCTGTTATGTTGGGGAGTAGAAAATTTAGATTCTCAGCTGAAATCACATTTAATATTAAAGTAAATATATGTATTGAATAATTTAGTAAATAAATTAAGACACTGAATCTAAATATCTAGAAAGATTTGATAAAGTTATTTATAGTGAATCCTATAGAGATAGAGAGGAATATCTATAAGAATTATTAAGAGAAATATAAGAATATGTTCTTGCTAGTTTACATATATAAGTATATGTATAAAATAATAATGTAGATTCAAAAAATAGAAAGTGCAATTAGAAATGAATTCCCTAATTGTATACATTTAGATTTTGAAATTAATAACAAATCTTTGGCTGAAACCTATTCTATTGATGATGGTAATTGGTTATTTAGAGAAACATTGTTAAAATCACCATTTAAAGTTGAAAAATGGATGCTTGATGAAGTAGACAGATTAATAAAGAAAATTTCAAAGAAAAAAAACGAAACTTATATTGAAACGTAATAATTATTTTAATAATAGATATTAATCCTTATGTTCATCAATTTAATATAATCAATGGCACGATGTAGAAGATGATGATGAATCTCTAAAAATTATAGAGGATTATAGATTTGAAGAATTGTAAAATGAATTAAAAGGCATAGACTAAATATTGTAATTCAAAAATAAATCTAAAGGATAATGAATATATAAAAATAATAGCTATTAATATTCATATCAAAATGCGAATACTTAACCTTCTTCTTAATGTACAAAATTTTATCTATCAAAAATTCTACACAATTTAACTCTAATAATCATAAGATTTTAATAATTACAAAAATTTAGGAGTACTTAATAGATGTATTCCTTTAAAAGAAGGTAATTTAGGAACTATATAGGCAAAGTAATAATATGTATGACCAATAAATGCACCAATCAAATTGGATTGGATAGACCTACCTGTTACAATGTTGATTAAAATGAAGAACCAAACCATGTATTACGCTTTGACAGGTATTATGAACATAACTAAAAATTCAAAGTATATTGTTACATAATAATGGTCTTTCTTAATTTTGTCTTCCCCAAACATACATAAGTGCTTCTACAAAGTATTCAGTTAGAGAATGCTCATTTAACCAAAGTCCTATTGAAGTAATGGTGACAAAATTCAATAACAAATAGTATAAGTAATTTGCAAAACCTGGAAAAGTATGTTATTCCAATGATGATGAAATTGATTAACTAAAAGTTTTGCAATTTATTTTACAAAAAGAATAATTTTAAGACAGTAATCAAATCTAATTCACCAAAATATAAAATACTAGTCAATATTCTCCAAGGCTAATATAAATAATTTAAATACCTAAAACGATTCCAAAAATGCTAATTTATAATTTAAGTAGAGATTGGAGGGCTTTAGATATTACACATAAGTTGCATAACTCAATATGATACTGCTAATTACTATGATTCTAGTAAGTGGAGGAATATCTAGAATATATTCTAATACCATCTTATTAATTATTAATATTATCAAAAATTCAGTCAAATATTCCAAACTCTATAATTTTCTTATTTTCTATGAAAAATCTATGTAAGTTTGATTATTTTCAAAATTACAAAATTTGATGTTGAGTCTTTTGACCTTTAAATCTCTTTTATAATTATTCTACTTGAGCCAATACAGAGTTATATTAAATAATTCCTAATTCACTTAATGTTGTTTATATGTGATAAAACAATGCTTTAAAATCAATACAGAAAAATGATATTATAAAGATGATAGAAATTAACTCATTTTTACAAATCTTAAATAATATAGGTCTTGTTTTTTATGATAATCATTTGGAGGTAGTTTTAAATTATAATGAAAATTAAATATATAAATATATTATACTAATAGGATCGTAGAATGTTGAATTATTCTTATTGTTTTTCTTCTTTTATTGATTATGCAAATATTATAGCTTTGGCCTAAGGTAATAAGATTGAATGAGGATTTATTTTTGATAATGGAATAACTTCGTTTTATATTGACATTAAAGCGCCTTCAAATAGTTTCTTTATATTTTATTTTTATTCATTTATCTTCATTGAAATTTGAAATTGAGAACCAATGATGTATTCATTTATAAAAATTATTTAATAATAAATATTTATTAAAAATGAATGAATAAGAGAAACTTGTATCACCGATAACATAGAAAATCTCTGAAGATGATGTGATTAATGAGAAAGACGTTCTTTAATCTCTTTCTTATATTAATTTTAAACTTCTTAATGTATATTAATATTGATTACTTTAGACATTAATACTATAGAATAAACAAGAAAATAATGTAATTATTCTATTCAAAGCTTTGTTAACTATTTTTTAAGAATCTGAAAATTGGATTCCTAAAAATATAAAAGATTGGTCAACTATCTAAAGAACAATTGGACATACATCAAAATTTATCCAAATGTTATAAAATTTTAAAAAATATTACATAGCAGAGTCTAAAATATTACAAACTTAAGTCTTATTGCAAGATGTTCATATTTAAAAATTATCTAAAAGAGCAAATAATTTATTAAAAATTGTTAAGTCGCTTCTCCATTATTATAGTAACCCTTTCAATCAATCATTATATGAAGACTCTTAATTAACTAATAAATTTTATAATGAACCTCCATTAAGTCCAATCAAAAATACAAATCTTATAGAACAAGACTCAGAAATAATCATATAAGAATTAATAAAGAAAGAAAAATTTAGTACAATTCCAAATGAGAATAAATAATCATGTCAAATAAACAAGATAAGATCAAGAAGTCCTACTACAGCATCTTCAGGAAGTAAGAGTCGAACTATTCAGTCATGCTAACCACATAGATTGTCTATTCCTGTAAGCAATCCTCTTAGATAATAAAGTAGTTCCCAACAGAAATCCACATTTACTATCAAATAATATAGCAAAACAATTAATAATACATAATCTTTAAAGTCTAGTGGAATTTATTTTAGAGAAAGATCATAAACTAATACCTAAAATAAATTTGATCAAATTGACAAATCCCCATTGTAATAAACTAAATAATAATGTATAAAAGATTCACTATTTACAAAAAAACCAACTTTAACAAATAATAAATGATTATATTTTTTTTATTTTAGTATTATTTCTAGTGAAAAAAAATATCTAAGTTTTTTTTATTTAAAAACAAGATTAATATACTACATTAACTTTAGATTTTGGATTTATTAATAAATATTTTAAGCTTATTTCACATTTTTCTATTGTATTGAGTTAGGAGAAGAGCATATGGAGGCATAAATATAATATTAACTACATATAAATGTTTTTTATATTTTTACATTTTTGGATAGGGCTATATAATCCAATATTAGAACAACATTGTTTTTAATAGTGATATAAATATGTATTTAATTTCTATTATTTTAGCCAATCTCATTTTCTGAAGCTGAATAATTTGGTGAATCTATAGAATATATGTATACTGTATTTATCAATTTCAAGCTATTACTTATTAAACTTTGTACTTGGAATATATTTAAAAATAAAGATGAATAAAATAAAAATAGGTTAATAAATATCCTTAGAAATATTATAATCAGAAAGTAAGTAAATAGCTTATATTTTAGAAACTGAAGTAAAGATTATAATCTAATCAATCAAACTTAGCACTTTTTAATAATAAAAATCTTTGAATAATTATTTTTTTAGTTATAATAAGAAAATTATAAATCTTAAATACTATTAATGCTAAGGATATAAAATTTCATTAAATAAATACCAAATATTGCTTAAAAGATGTAAAAATTGTAAATAAAAGTTGTAATGCTTTATTCCATAATATAATCATATAATATCACTTGTATATTGCTTATTGAAATTTTTATATTAAAATATATCTGTTTAATATATTTAATTATTTTTAATAATATATACTATAAAAATATTAAAATTACAATTATATATAGATCATAAGAATTTTATGTGTATTAGTTTTCATTTTAGCATTTCTTATAACAACTCATCTATTTCTAATAAACTTTAATCACAAGCTGATCCTCTTGTGGTTGCTTTCATTGATGCTTTAACAAAACTTTCATCATATGGATTTCGTATTTATGGTGTCATGTCAGTTATTTTATATTTTATCTATGTACTTTGATTGAATTATTCGTCATCACTTATAGTCTTAGAATTTAATATAGAATAATCTACTCCTAATAATTTCTATTCCTAACCTTAAATAAATATTTTCCAAATACTTCTTCATTATTATCTGAATGTTTTTATGGTCGGAATAAAATACATAATTTTATAATGCACCAAATAAATGATGAAAAAACCGATACTATAAATAAGCATAATAACACTTCTTTATAGTGTAGTTTTATCAATATTTATTTGACATTCTGGAACTCTTATTTATATGCACTCTGCTTTTCTTCACTCGACTTATCAAACTTTGGAATTGTATAATTTTATTTTGGAAATTCAGAGATATCTTCCTCAATTAATTCTTGCTACAAAACTAAATTTGAATCAAACTCTAATCTTTCTATCTAAAATGAGCTAATCTTTTCTTATCCTATTAAAGGTTCTTCTATTAATTATAAAATTGAAATTGGTTTCTGAACAATTCCAATATGTTTTTTTGGATGCTAAATCCTACAATCAGAAAATGAAATATTTTGCATTATCATAAGAACAATGATCATCTTAAGCTATGTTTATTTATTAAATAAACAATTAAAATAATGATGATAATCTTCTATAATTTTGATTAATCAATAAAATAAACAAAGAAATAAATATAAATGTTCCTTAAAATAAATACTTAACAAATACTAAAATATAATTTAAAAATAGGATTATATAAGATTATTTCTTTTTTGACATCGTTTAAACTAATAATGTCCTTTTTTAATATATAGAAAATTTTAAGTAACTCTTAGAAATAGACTTATAAATAATATTATTCAAATATTACAAATAGTTCTAGTTAATGTAATTAAAATTGATAAAATTATTGATGATATAATTAATTTAGAGAATAATAATATTTTTACATAAAGTTATTATTATTAGTGTTTATATATTATCTTTTAATAGAAAATATTTATATATTATAAAATTCTCAATTATAAATTCTAATTATCTTCACATTATTTAATAAACTTAGAATCAATAGATAATCAAATTCTCTTAAATTAATAGAGTTATATGATATTTCATTATTTATTTTGACAATTTATTATATTAAGTAAATTTAATTTCTCTGAAAATACTTATTGTTACTTTCTAAACAACACAATCTAATTGAAAATTTTAATATTTATATTCTTCAATAAAACTTTGGATTTAGATTAGTTCTTCTTTTTAACTTAGATTGCAATTTTTTAAGATCTTAATTGATGATCATTTTTATATTAATCAAAATAAAACAGGACTCTAATTACTTGATAGACTTAATTTGTAAACAAGAAGATGATAATAATTAAATATATGATTAAATAATATCAAAGGATGAGTCTTGTGAAATGTTTAAATTTTCTGATCTCTTAAATTTAATACTTAATTTTGATTATATGATTTCTAAAAAGTTTTAGTACTCTTGTATATTTAAAAAAATATATAATATAGTGAGGATGTTAATTAATAATTTGAGAACTATTCATTCCTTATTTTATTTTTTTAATGATAAATGTTCAGTAAATTTGTGAAATTTATTATTTTATTATTGGGAGATGAATGATAAAATCATAGTAACAATATGCTTTATCTATTTTCAGATGAATTCATCAGTATATTCCAAATAAAAATACAAATTTCATAGTGATAAATAATTTTGTACAATAACTCTTTAATAATAAGAGTACAAACTTTCAAATTTAAGTATTAATAATATTCATGATTGTAGACAGAGAAAGGAATTCTAAAAATATAACTAAATAAAAAGTATAGAAATTGAATAGAATCTCAACCATTCATATAGGAATAATAGAAATAGTAAGTTTTAAGGAGATAATTATAGATTGGGAGAAAATATTGAGAATATAATGTATGATTGGAGTCATGAGAAGGTTCTAATTTCCAAAATGTAGATAGAACAATAAACAGAATGAAAGATGAGTAATGAGAAATGATAGACATATCAAATTGGTGTTTATGGTGTTCGATTAGGCTTAGAAGTAGGTAATAAAGAGAATTTTGAATAGTAAACTGAGATTATTGAATAAGAATATTTTAATTGAATTCATGAAAGAAATGAATGATTTAATTAAAGTGATTAATTTTAATAAATCATCAATGAGAAATCATATTGTGTATGGTTTTAATTTGTGGTAAATATGCATGAGTTCTAGAAAATGCTAGTATAGAAGCCTGAATCTTAGGTTCAAGAAAGAATTCGAAGAAAAATGAAGGAAAATAATTATAAATTTAAATTGTTGTTACAACTAATTAAATAAATATAATAATTTATTATTTTTCTTTTTTTGATATTCAATAGCAATTAACATTAATAATCAAGAATTAACTCGTGGCAACATCATACCATAGGGTGGTTAGTAAATATGTTGTTGAATTTGAAGAGGGTATTGTGTTGGAGTTGGAGACACAGGTTCATATTCTTATTTTACGTGGATTTATTATTTAACTTCCAAGAGTTGTTTGAATATTAGTTGTGATGCCAAAAATAAATTTTAAATAGTTGTGTAATAAAATGGATTCTAAGATTCTGCAGCCTTCTAATATTATTATGTTAATGTAGAAAATAGTTTTTAACAATGCTATTGAAGAAGAGATCGCTATTCTTACATCAAATTAGTTTAGTCTTCCTTTGAAGGTTGTTTGTCAATATATATCTACATAAATTTATTTTAAATTACCTGACTAACTTCCGATGATACAATAGGCTCAGACAGTTAGAAAGTGAGAGGATTAATAATTTAAATCTTTAAGATATTCTCTACCTTAAGCTTCTTCTTTCTAGTCTCTTTCTTACCTATCCTTCCCTCTTTTTCATATGCCTTTTGTATTGTTCGTACAGTACAATATTTTAGCTACAACCTATTCGCTACCTAAAAATATAAATGATCAAGATATCATATATAATGGTTAGACATATTCATAAATTTGGTATTAAATTGATACCTCTTATAAAGAGAGCTTGTCTTGTAAAAGAAGTTTTAATACTAGTCTTCTTTCTTCTTTATTAATTTTCTGGTACTTTCTACTTGATTTAACTTAAGCATCCTAATTTTCAGATTTAGTCATGAGGTTAGAATCTTTATTTTTATTATATATATATAAAATTAAAAATCAATACTTATTAAATTTGAATTAAGATTTATTTTATTATTTATATATGATTTTCTTTTCATCATATAATTTATTAAAAAGTCATTCAATACACTTCAATCAATAATTCAAACTCTAACATATTCAATGAACTTAACATTTCATTTTATATCCAAATAATCATTCATTCTATTAAAATATAATGCATTTTCTAATATTAAAACTTGAAAATTATGTCTAATTTTTATTCATTACACTAAACATCAATTTTAATTTCTCTTCCAAATTATATCATTCAATAATTTTTATCATAAAGCATATCAAGAAGGAAATTTATCTAAATTACTTAACATTGATTTTTAAATTGTTACATCTATGACCACATTAATTATTCATTTTCTGCCTAAAAATTAGTTTCTTAATTAGTTATCTCTCCAAACCTTTCATAAATTGTATAACTCTTGCTTAGTTCCAAATATTTATTATATTGTTTTTATAAATTCAACAGGCAAATTTTATGAATAAAACAACTAACAATAAAGTGAGCATATTTTCTTAAAAATTTCATATAAAAGGAAACATTACTCTATTTCCTTTTAATTATATTAGTTTATAACCCAATATTTATTATTGTTACATCATTTAAATTATAATCCTGGAAGTTTCTTTTCTTTATAAATTCTCCAGTTCTATAGTATAAAATGAAAGAGTTTAAGCAATCTTAATATGAGTTCATATAGGCATTCATTTAATTATTCTCTTTCATTGTTTGATTTTATTTTTGAGCAATTAAATGAATTCATCTTTTCAACATTATTTCTTAATAGATAACTCTTCTGTTTTGATTGATGATGATCATAGTTCATTATTATTGAGAAATTAACATTTTTTTGATTAGAATGCACATGTTTATTTTTACCTGATCTTAAACATTCTTTCTCTATTTTGTTCTATAATCAATAAATATAAATCTAATTGCATAGATAATTGAAATCTAATTAGACTTATGGATAGAAATTATGCCTGTGAAGTCTGACAATTGCCAATAAGAAATTTAAAAATAAAATGTTCTTAAAATAGCATAAATTAGGATGATTTAAAATTATGAACATGACGAATTATTATTTTGTTTAAATAATCAAAAAAATATAATGATGAGTATGTCTAAATAATCAATCGATTTTCTTCATCATTGTAAAGAATTCATCCAATGAAATTTAACCATCAGAATTAGAATCAAATTCCTATACTACTTATTTCCACATTTCTTCAGGTATTCCACTAAATATCTCTTTCAATTCATCTATAGTTATACTTCCACTTTTATCCTAAATAATTATATCAAATACTTTATCAAACATACGAAAAGTGACTTACAATCTTTATTTAGATAATAGCTATTATCTATCTATAGTTGCTATAACAAACTCTAAAATTTAAATCTATATAACAATATACCTGTATAATCGATTGATCCTGAATTATTCTTATCAACTTATTAAAATATACGATTAACTTCTTCAGCAGCTTCAATTGGTTTCATAATTTTTGAATATCCCACTAATAATTCTTCTTTACTCAATTTTCCATCTTAATTTGTATCTAAACATTAAAAGATCTTTAACAATTCAGCTTTTTCCTCTTTTGTAGCCAATTAATTAACAATAAATTTAAAAACAGCCTCTTGCAATTTTTGTTATTCTGTAAATTTTCTCATATTTGTTAAAACTTTTGTCATTAAAGGTTTATCAAATTCAGTTGGATTTGTAAATTTCTTAATCCATGGATCATTTAAAGCTTATTGGGCACTATATCTCTTACCTGAACAATAGTTTGATAATTTAAATACTAGGATCAAGTTAAAGCATTTTTCTAATAAATTCTTTGGCCTCTTTTGAAACTTCTTCCCATTCTTAAGTATCAAATGAATAAACACCTTTTGAAACTTTCTCCATAATTTTATCTTCTGATTTACCATCAAATGGTGGATATCTTTAAATAGATAATTAGTTTTACCCACATAATAAAATATATAAGATTACTCCACATGACCATATATCACATTTTTCATCATATTTTTTTTTTAGAACTTCTGGTGCAATATAATAAGGTGTGCCTAATTTCTAATTTAATTTTTAATTAGGAACAAATTCTTTGGATGTTCCAAAATCAATAATTTTTAACATTGAATTTTCCTTTTCAGATTCATATAATAGATTTTCTGGTTTCAAATCTCTAAAATAAACTATTTATTTATAATTTACCTATGAACAATCTTTTCATCATGACAATAATTGATAGCAGATAATATTTATTTCATAATTTCAGCTGCTTTTTTTTCTGAAAAACTACCTTCATGTCTAATTTTATCAAAAAGTTCTCCTCCAGTACAAAGTTCTGTTACTATGTAAAAGAATCCTTCATCCTAATAAAACTCAAAAATTTTAATTATATTTGGATGATCCTTTAATAGTTATGAATGATTACTAATTTTTAAAGCATTTTAACTTCATTCATTAATCTCTCTTATTCCTCCTTACTTGTTTGAGATTTATGAATAATTTTAACAGCTTTCATGAGGTTTGTACTCTTATGGATAGCTTTTCTTACTTCCCCATATGCTCCTAAAATATATATTATAATTTATATACCACTTCCCAAAGGTGGATTCAAGAGTGTATAATCTTTTGTAATACGTCCTAGCTTTTCGCTTGTGATAATCAAATTACCTAAACAAGATTGAACTTTAATGTAATATATTAGATTTACCATCATTAGGTTAAAGTTTTTAAGGGGAAGAATTATCTGTTTCAGGTTTATTACTAGTGTTCTTAGTAGCTGAATTATTTTGAGAACGTTTTCCAGAGCAAGAGCCCATAAGTTATTATAAATAATAAAAATAAATGGGTACTTGTAGCTAAGGATAGAATATTGAGAATAATAAAGGAAATGATAGAACAATAACTAAATTGGTGGGATATTTTTACAGTATTCCAATGCAACAACATCCAGACATTGATAGTTTGGTAATTACAAAATTAGAGAGATAAAAAATAATTTCAAGAGGATTAAGTAAGAATCTCATTGAAGAAATCGTATTCTTTCTAAATTCTCGAAAGATAAGGAATAGTGAATAAGACAATTTACTTGATCATTTTAATTATGTATACAACTAATCATTTAAGAAAATGAATGACTTTAATACAAACCTGGGGAAAATGATATTGATTGTAAAACTTTTATAATAAGATATGTAAGACCACCATCGAAGTCTTATTATGTTTTAAGTCTCTTGAAATGGGAGAGTTGACTCCAGTAGATGTATGGTGGGTAGAAGATCATTTTTTATGGAGGTATTGCCAATTATAAGATCAGTATAAAGTAGAATATGACAATTTTTTGGATTTCAATTATCTAATCAAATTTATGTATCTTTTAAAGGAGTGCACAAGAATTGAATTGAAAAAGATGAATTTTGAATTAAAATAATTGATCAGTTCCATAAAGACTGAACATTAATAATTATAATAAGAAATCCCAAACACAGCTAGAACTGTAGATAGTTTTAGACCATAACAAAAAAGATTAGATACATTTTGAATACTTATATTCATTAATCAAATTCTGAAAACATTTTATATCTTCCTGGAACAGGTGTGACTTTATTTATTTCAAAAGGTCCTTTCCTTATAGACTTAATAAAAGTTTATTAAACTGCAGATCTCATCCCATTCTTAGGGTATATACCAGAAGAATTCATATTATCCAGTGAATATTTTCCTGGTTCAGGATAATTATTTACTAATGAAGATTTTTAGAATGTACCTCCTAATGTCTTATATCATTCTTGATCTTTTCCAACGATAAATGCTTCTGAATTCTGAAATTTAGAGAGTGGATAAACTCCTTTTGATATAATAGCTTGTTCATATTCATAATTGCCAGGTCCTTTTTTGATAATTCCTTTATTCATATACCTAGAGTATTAAATTTCTGAAAAGATTGCGTTCTTTACCCAAATGTAAACTTTTATCTTCATTTAACTTTGCTTGGAATTTAATAACGATTTAGAGATGGAGTGAATTTAGTTAGAGTTGTCCAAATTCCTTAAAGCCAAATATCTTCTCTGCCTAAAGCAGATTAAATTCCTTTCTTTTCTTCAATATTCAATTCAGCAAAATTCTTGATATCATATTTTTTTGATGTGGGAACTTATTTAACATATTTAGTGAAATCATGTCTACGATGTATTTGGGATAAATTTACTTTTATCCATAACCAATACCAGCCATTCTCTTGCTTAAACTATCAGGAAGGTTGTACATAGATCCATTATTAGAGTTGATTAAAGAGAATACATTTAATTAGTTGAATATGTTTCACAAGAAACTTTGGAAAATGTGTATCTTTATTTTGAAATAGAATTATTGTATGGTTCATCATATATACTTTTGGAAGTATTCATGTTTATTATTTTATATTTGTATATATTTAGATATCTATTTTTGATTATTTTATTTAACTTATTATCAAAGTATGAGTTAGGAGGAGTAACAAGAGGAATCAAATAAATATGGGAAAGCAATGTATGACTATGATTAATATATTTTCAGAAATGAATAAATAGGAGAATTAATGGAACATCTCGATAGAGAACATGACAGTGAAGATGAAGGCATGGAAGATTATAAAATTGGAGGTTATATTCATAAAATAAATATTAGGTTATCATCCAGTTCATATTGGTGAGATTTTACTTAATCGATATGTGATTATTTAAAAATTAGGTTGGGGACACTTCTCTACTGTCTGGTTGGCAAAAGATTTCAAATATGATACATATGTTGCATTGAAAATTCAAAAGAGTGCTTCTCATTATTTGGAAGCAGCATATGATGAAGTATATAAATTATTTGAAAAATTAGGTTGAAATTCTTCAAAAAGTAGCTTAGAATGTTCAAAATCCTGTTTGGATTCAATCTTTGAAAGAGTATTATGCAGATGTAAGATGATATTATATAAATTCTTAGTAAGGAAGGACATCATTTAATAGAGATGATACTCACACTGTTTAATTATTAAATTCATTTGTATATAAAGGACCATATGGTCATCATTTTTGTATGGTTTTCGAGATTTTAGGTGTTAATTTACTAGAAATTATTAAAAGATATGATTACAAAGGAGTAATGAATTGATTTAATTTTAGTGTCCTATGGATATTGCTAGAAGAATGGCAAAATAAATTTTAATAGGATTAGATTATCTTCATCGAATATGTGGAGTAATTCATACAGATTTGAAACCTGAAAATGTTTTATTATGTTTATCAGATGAAGAAATTAAAGATATAGTTGAGAATGGATAATTGACTTCTAATTAATTGTTTTCAGATAGGATTCATATCTATAGAAAAATGTTAGGAATTGATAAAATTAATGTTTAAGAACCTATTGTAAAAAAAGAGGATGATGAATTAAGTGAAAACACTACAAATTTATCTAAAACTTAAAAGAGGAAATTATTAAGGAAAAAAAAATAGAAATAATAACATGAAGAATAAAGAAAAGAATCTTAAGAAGTCTAAGTAGATTAAATTGAAATGCCAAAATCTATTAAGGAATTATTCTAATAACAAAAGAAGTAAGATATTTATTTATTTGATATAAGAATTTCATTTACTCAATAAAAGAAATTGCCAGATAATTTTCGTTTGAAAATAGCTGATCTTGGCAATGCATGTTGGATTCATCATCATTTTTCTACTTTAATATAAACTAGATAATATAGATCACCTGAAGTATTATTAGGTATCAAATACAATCCCACAGCTGACATTTGGAGTTTTGCTTGCATGATTTTTGAAATGCTTACAGGAGATTACTTATTTGAACCCAGATAAGGACCTAATTTTTCAAAAAATGAGGATCATTTAGCATAAATTCAAGAATTATTAGGGAAATTTCCATATGAATATAGTACAAGAGGTGTTAAGGCAAAAGTATTAAATAATCTAAATAAATAGAGATATTTTTTATAGAATGGATAAATGAAAAGGATACCATAACTACATTTTTGGAATTTACATAATGTTTTGACTGAGAAATATAGATTCAAATAAGAAGAAGCTTTATCATTTGCTTCATTTATGATGCCCATGTTACATTAATTACCAGAATATAGAACAACAGCTCAAGAATTATTAAAGAGAGAATTATGTCAGAACAATTTAGATCCATAATAAAGAAGATGTTTACTTAAGAAATATATAGATCAAATATTCTAATTTTAAAATTTTAGGGACTTAATTCCTAGTTCTGGTTGGTTATAATAGAAAACAGATACTAGAGTAGGACATAAAATGAATGAAGATGAATATAAGAAATATACTAAATAAAAGAGAGTAAATGAAGAAGCAGAATAATTAGATTAGGCTGTTGATGGTATATAACCAACTTTATTATCAAATTATAGAAGAGTATATAATTCTTATTATTATTTTTAGGCTTCAACAAGATCATATAATGGTTCTAATTCTTAGACTCCTTAATAAGATAAATTTAAAAAGTAGGATGGTAAGTATGTTGATCATAGAGTTATTGACAGATCCTTTACAGATTTAGGATATATTGGATATGGAGATGGAATTGATTTAGAATAATTGGATAGTACAGGAAATTGGTAATTTAGTTGATCTATGTGATTAATTGTACATGTTGATTTAAATAAATATTCTTTTGATTTCTATTATGATACCCAATTTTCACTAATTGTGATGGCCTTCGAATGCTCTAATATTATGAGCTGTGTTTATTACAAAGTTAGAAGTATCTATTACATATCCTTTTGTTGCTGCTTCAAATAATTCTGGATGATGTACTATTCCTTCCTATTTACAATTAATTATTAATATACTTTCATAAAATATATTACTTCATCTTATACTGTTGTACCTAATTCTTGAATATGATCAAGTTAACATGCTAATTCATATTTTAATTAACCTTCTTCTGTTAAATAGTCAGCATTATCTCTATCATCAAATTATTTGAAATCTGCTGTTAATGGATGAAATTAATAGGTTTCAACCCAATAAACATTTTTATCATTCGCAAGTGTTGTTGTCTCTATTTTAAGTATTTTTCCACCTCTTAATAATGAAAGTCTATGAATTTTATATTATAAAGATCTCCAATACCTAATTTAATAAGAGTTTTCTATTACCACATTCTAGGAATCCATAAAAATGATGGTGCATATATAAATAGATTATTCCAATACCATGCAATATCTAATGGGTTTTTGAACCAAAGATAAATTGATAAAGGAATTGCTGTCTCATAAAGAATATAAGGATATTTTAAGAATATTGTAAGATGTTTATGAGGATCACATGAATAGCTAATTATGATAAATTAATATACAGTAACACCTCTCCTATTCTATCAAACTCAATTGTATAAGTTGGTTTATATATTCTATCTGTTTTTACTACATATTGTGATTCATCATTCATAACTTATGCTTTATGAGCTATTGTTGCATTATGAAAACTCTTAATGTGATTCAATTAATAAAGATTCTTAATACCCAATCTTACAGTGTTTGTTATTCTTGTTAACATTAATTTAAAGATATTAATAATAATAATATTGTATTTCTAAGATAATAAAAATACTATATTCATTTTTATACTATTTTTTAGTATATTGTCTAAATATCCTTTCTCTTCAATTTAAGTATTGTCATTTTAATGATTTATTGTTAGATGAACACTTTTAACTATTATGATTACATTTATTCAATTAGATAATAATATATCCTTTTAATGTATCAAATATAAATAATAAATGAAAATTAAATCGTTTTTGAGATGTATCGTTTTTTAGTTAATAAATAAATGAAAGGAATTATTGCTATCATTCTTGCATTGGCTGTGGTCTCAAATGCCACCAGCACAAAAGATTAAATCTTAGCTCTCCTATAAACAGGAACAAAGGCCAGTGATGCCATTGATACAGTCTTTGGATTGCTAAATGATTTAAAACAATCTAACATTGATGCCTAATTTGCTGCTGACCAAAAGAACGAAACAGATGAATGGGTTGGTGCTTAAACCATTGAATAATTCACTAAAATTAAGACTCTTAACCAAAAATTGTTCCAATAAGCTATTGAAAATAGAGCTGAGTATGAAAACGTACTTTAATAAACTAAAAACTATTTGGCATGGAATGAAGCTAGAAGAGACTCAATTGCTGCTAAAATTGAAACACTTTAAGACAATTAATGTTTCTCCAACTAATTATTTGTTAAATCCATCAAGCACAATTAAGAAGCTTTGGAAGTCATTAGACTCCTCAAATAAGATGTTGCTGGATACATTATTAATGGAGATTCTTTTGAATTCACATAAGTTAAAGCCTAATCAGTTGCTGAAAAATTGAAGTAATACAGCAACTTATTCTAAGAACATTAAATCAAATCATTCTTAGCACTTGCATAAGAAGAATAAGTATTTATTAAAAAATATTATATTTATTAGGCATCAGAATCATCTGGACATGGATAAACATTAGCTGAAAGAGTTTTGGGTGTTCTTGAAGGATTAGAAGCTGAATTAGCTGCCTCATTAGAAAATTTGAAATAAAATGAAATCAATGCATCATGGGAATTAGCTGGATGGGTCTCATTATCTGAAGCTGAAATTGCCTCATTGGAAGTTGAATATGAAAGAAAATAAGTCTTTGCTGATAGAACTGCCACTGTAATATTTAATTCACTAATTAATTCTAGTAAATCTAAGCTGCTTTAGCATAATAAGCTAAATCAAAGATCATCTTATAAGAATCTTAAGATGCTTTAGATTAGGCATAATCTGATTTGGAAGCAAAGAGAGCTGATTATGCAGAAGCCAAAGCCAAAAGATAAGAAGAGAATGCCATCTTGGATGAAGTAATCATAATGTTCAAGAAATAAGTTGCCTCATGGTCTGGAAGATGATATTCTTTTTAAATACAAAATTAGTCAATATTACAAAATTAATTATTTTAATAAATATTTGATGTTATAGTCTTCAAGAAACTTAAATATCAATTATTAATTAGTAGATGCATTTAGCAATCAAAATCAACCAGATGTTGTGTCTCTCTTCATTTATTATAAAGCAAACATTTATATTCCTTATGAATCTGTATAAATCTTGAACTCTTTTGAATCAGCATCTATATATTTGCATTTTTCATTTTGGCAAAAATGACATTTAGGATTTTTGAATTCTAATGCGCAAATATGACAAATGTAATTCATACAACAATTAGATGCCAAAATAACTAATATAAGAACAAACTTCTACAATTAAAATAGCAAAAGCAAATTGGACATGAATGCTAAGTTCTTTCTGTTATTATATTATTAATAGCTATATCTTTAAGTGGATGGATAGTTTTTATTTTTTTACTCTTATCATAGTATACACCATCAAATTCTTATAAAGTATAAAGACTAGGATTCTTATGATTCAATTTCAAATATTCATTAACAGTGTTATCTAAAATCTTTGTTAAATTATGATACACATTTAATTTGTAGTATTTGGTTCTTATACTTCTTGAGTATTGCCACAACAGAAATATTTTTCAAAAAATGAAACTTTCCTTGTACTCTATTAGTTCTGAGCCATATATATTAAAAATTTATTATTAAATCTAAATTTTAATTAAACAATGATCATATTGGATTTATATTATCTTTAAAATTAAAAAGGATATCTAAAGAGTATAATATCATAACATTTTACTAATAGAGAGGATAAATCTTATAAATTAATATATTGATAGGTATGAAAATGGATTTTAGTAATTAAAACAGGATTTTTATATTTTCTTAAGGCTGATAGAATTGAGGTAAGAATTAAATCAAAAATTCAAATGTAAGGAAAGTACTTTTTTAGTAGAAATGAATAAATAATTAAGTATGAAATCATAGGAAATAAGAAATCATTTATTTAAAATAAAACAATGTACTAACAACTAATTAATTAAATATAGATGAAGTATATTTGATAATGATGGAATTTAGTTACTTTAATATTAATTTTAATCGATATTTTAATTCAATATTTAGATCATCTTATCAGCAATTTCATCCTTTAACGCTTGTTACAAAGAATAAATCTTATTTTGGATTTTCATATTGAATATCTTCATTGGGTTTAGCTTTGACAATAAGCTTTTTCATTAAAAAGTTTTACTGAATATTATTTAAATCTTAATCTGTAATTTGACCACGAATACCATTAAAAAGAGGCTATAAAATAAAGATTTAAATTTTACATTTTTTGATTTTCTAAATGGAGAAATGAGGGATGCATCTACATGACTAGTATGTACTACAGAAGATTGAGTTTTAATTTCACATGTATTCTCAAATATTTTTATTAATTTAAAAGTGTTTGATTTCATCTCCTTCATATTTTGATTTATATTTTATAGCATTCTACCTGATATCTTATTTAAATCATATTTTATCTCTTTTTATTCATCTTCATGTTGTTATGTAATAATATCATTTTTATTAGGTAAACTTTTTGGAGTAATTTTATTTTAGAATTACTATTCATATTCTTATTATATAATTGGAACTGTATTGAATGATTATGGTATATCAGTATATAATTTAATTTTTTGATTAATGTCCATTATTTGTTAGTCAATAGACTTAACATTTTTAGGTGATGGTTTTGGAGTATCAAATTTAAAAGAGATTTATCTATCTGATAAATTTTTATGTTTATCATCTTTTTCTCTATTAGATTTCAATGGAGTGGTATATTGAATTCTGCTTCCGAATCCAGGTGTTTTTATAGGCATTCCACTTGAAAATGCAGGTGTATTAACTCCTGACATTAATTAAACTTTATTCTGTTTAGGTGAAGGCAATATAACTGGTTAAGAATTAATTCTATGATGAGTAGATGTATTCTTTCCTAAGTTGATCATTTATTTTTCAATCTCTTCTAAATTAGAATCAGGTTTAATAGTTAACAAATAGAGTTAATCAAGTTATGCTTTCAATTTAGGTTCTTTAATAAAGTTAGAGACAACATAGATTAGATTACGTATTGCTGGTCGTATATCCATAATATTAATTGCCAAATTAAGAAGATCTGATTTTCTATATTATTTTTTCTTTTAATTAAAAATCCAGTAAGAGGATTTCATTAATATAAATCTTCTAAATGTATAAAGAAATGAGAAATAATGAATACACTTGTATTTTATATACATATGTAATAATGTTTTATTATAATAGTACTATTGTAATAGATAATGAGTTTTATAAATTAATATTTAATGAAAAGCGTAGAGCAGTTATTTCCACAATTTTAAGTTATCAATATTGTGAGATAAAATACTTACAAGAAATCAGTGATTGTAAAACGAAGTGGATATAATTACATGTTGCGTATATTTAATCTTGAAGGAATTCCTAAAGAAAGAGTTTAATCAATAATAAAAATCCTTAACAAATTATCTAATCATAAGAATCCTCATATTGTTAAATTTTATGAGGCATCTTTCGATCATGATATGACATACTTGGGGTATTGATAAAAATTAGAAGATTAGCATTGTTAGTGAATACTTAGATAAATAATACGAATACCCTTTGAAGGAAGTTGATATTTGGAATATAATTTAAGAAGTATCCAACATGTCCTATATAGTTATCATTTGCATTACAATAATTTCATCCAAAAAGAGTCCATGGCAAATTATAATTGTCTAATTTATTTTAAAGTAAAGGTAAGACCATTTTGGGTGAAATGAATGTTCTCTATTATTTACATAAATAAAACTATCAGGATATATATTTATTAGCACCAGAATTTATTAAGTCTCAAATATATGATCATAAATCAGATATATGGATGGCTGGTTATATGCTATATTAGATGATGTTTAAAGATCCACCTATCATAGCTAATAATGTTGATATTTTACATAAAAAAATACTTAAAGGAATATAATTAACATATAATCCAAATTATAGTCTTAATTTGAATAATT
Source organism: Paramecium primaurelia (assembly GCA_905182975.1). Lineage (NCBI taxonomy): Eukaryota > Ciliophora > Oligohymenophorea > Peniculida > Parameciidae > Paramecium > Paramecium primaurelia. Next base: position 277,030 of record CAJJDM010000083.1, on the reverse strand, counting down.
TATTAAGATTAATGATGTGTTATGATGCTGAACTTAGACCTAATGTTGAATAAATTCAATACTTTTGTTAACAAGCTTAAATATCTAATGAAGAAATCAATATTAATAGAATATTACCTAAATTCAAAGTAGATAAAGTAATATTACATAAAAAGAGAACTGAAAAGAAATAAGAACCTATTTAAAATATTGTATATTTAAATGAAGATCAATTTAAATAACCATATTTCCCACCTTCTAAAATTATTAAATAAAAAAGACTCTAATTATCAAAATAAACAACTTCAGTCATGGACTTTGGTCCATCTCCAAAAACAACTTATTCTGTTTAGTTACCAAAAGTTCTTAATTATTAATTTAGTAAATTGAAAGTTAAAGAGGCTAGTACAGTTCCTGGTTCAATTGGAAATGCTGAATAATTAGAAAAGTATATATATATAATTTATTAATTTAAGATTGTAAAATAAATCTCAAATAAATAAATTAGAATTTGATAATCTTTTTCCATAAACTAAATAAACTTTACAAACATAGAGAAGATCTCCAAATAGAATTCAATTACAATAAGAATTTTAAAATAAATAAAAGAGTTAAAGAATATTTAATTGAACATTAATTTATCTTATAATTATAAAATTTCATTTCCTATGAAAAAGAATTTCTAAAAAGAGACTTTACTTTTTAATGTCTAATCACATAGATCTGAACGATCAAGCAGTTCAAATATCTTTTAAGAACCTTAGTGCAATAGTATATTGATTTGTAATTTATAGAAAACATATTAGCATTGTTAACAAAAAAACCAATTAGATGTGGGAAATACTCTAGTTAGGAAACCATAATATGTGATATGAACTAATCTCATCAAGAATAATCCTAAATAAAACAAAAAAAAATTGAATAACTAAAAAATTAGTTACAAAGATTAAAATAGAATTTTGATAATTAATCAAAATAAAAATTGAATATATCTAATGTCATAGATAATACAATCTAACAATTGCTCTAAATAAAAGAATGGCTCTAAGTCACAAAATATGAAGAACCTTGGTAAGAGATTATTCAAATGGAGAGAGATATTTATTTAAATGAAGATAATATTATAAAATCCATGCCTCTTCCTCATTTTAATGAAATATTACTTCAACATTAATTATGTATATTAGAATTAGCCTCCCAATCATAAGCAATTTAATAATAGAATTTTTGGATGACATAAATTCATAGTTTACATGAAACATTTATTTAAAAGAATCATATGATTTTGTAATTACTAAAACCAAAAAATTAAGAAGATCTTGAATAATCTATAGAAATTAGTGAAGAAGATTTTGGTCATTCTTTTGGAAAGAAATATTGATTAATTGTAGTATAGAACAGATACCTTTATAATATAAAATTAATTGATATTTTATCATTTCCTAAATAATTCCTTAATAATGTTGAAATCTAAAGAGTAAAGAAATCAATAATAATATAAATCATGTTTTAAAATATAATTTGAAGACAGATTAGAAATTAACTTATTAAATATATAGATTTCCATATACAATATTTATAATTGCATCAATCTAATTCTTGATCTAATCTTCTCTTTCCCTCTTATGTTAATGTTAATGATACTATAAATTTCACTTTTTTGCCTTCATTAATATCTAAAGTGAATGAATTAATTTTAGTTATTGTTACAATACCTCAAATATATATTCAATGAATATACCTTATCTTTGTAAAGTATCAGCCACTTTTACGCTATTTTTAGAAGCATCTCCAAGTGAATGTAATTCTACATTGCCAAACTTTTTTAAGAAGATTTTTGCAACAAAAACTTATGCTTTAAGTGACTTCTAAATTGATACTTATAAATGATTATCTTATGGATCTAATTTTTATTTTTATGTCTATTATTATGGTTAATTTTATTATTATTATCTGTCCATTGATATATAAATAAATATTTATTTGTTTTTCTTAATATTTTCATTTCTTTAAATTATCATAAATAGTATTATGAATAATCTATATAAAAAACATTACAATAGATTTAAATTTGATTAATTATATTAATGTAAAGCTCAGATCCATAAGAATAATAGAAAATTTAGAATTTGTCTCAATTTTTAATTTCATTATAGAATACTTTAGTAATGAATTCTTTATGAATAGATTTATAAAATGGATTAAACCCATTAAAATGAAGCTAAAAGACTTGATGATTAATTAGTTGAATTGAAGTCATTAAAAAAATAAATAAAACATAAAGAATTATGAAGTGATTTTTTTAATAAAAATTAATATTATAAAAAGAATTAGAGGTATGAATTATTTTAATAAATTCGATATCATGATCCTCTTTCAATAATTTTAGATCTAACTCTGTCAACTAAATCTAATTCTTATTTTCTGACTGAGGTAGCTTTTTCATATTCTGAAGCGAAATCATTACACATTCTAGTTGCACTGTCAAAGATTTCACCATTTCTAACCTTATTATATTAAAATATCAAATTTACTTTCTTTCCTCTTGCACTATCAATTATGGCTGATTATTAATCTTAACAAATATCCATAGTAGTAATATGATCTCTTAATTTATTTTCTGTTCTCTTCAAATTATTGTAATATTCAACCAAATGAACTCTTCTGTCATCATATTCTTAAATGGATTAATCTTCTTCTTCAGAAATCTTTTATAAGTTAGTATATAAATTCTATTCTAAATTTTATAAAAGTTATTTAAGTCTTTCAAAAACTTCAATATATCTATTTATTGTTTAAATAATATATAATACCCTCCATTTTATGTGAGCATTTAAGCAAAGATAGTTGAAATTTAACTCATGATATTAGTTGTCTTTAATTTGACTGCATCTTAAATCATTCTCAAAGAGATCTCTGACATTTAAGCCAATGAAGCACCTCCAGATTAGAAACTATCTAAGATTTTCAAACTTTCTTATATTGATCTTAAGGCATCAATATGATCTTGTTTTTTAGCATTATAATTTTAAGCACCTGCTTATCTAATTGAATCTAAGATCTTAATATCAGTATCAGTTGCCTAATGTGATAAATATATTTTAATTACTTTTTGACTATCCAAATTGTTATCTAATTCAGCATCAGCCTTCTTTTTTGAAGTTGAACAATTTTCATATTATTCAGTTGCTCTATTCAATACTTATTCAGCATCTTTAACGTCTTTAGTTCTTAATTCTAATTCAGCACTGCATTGATTTCTTTAATCTGTGTATAATTAATCATGTCTGATTTATTCTGAATCAATAGATGCTCTTAAGCTATCCAAAAAGTTGACTGCTGTATCAACAGAACCACCTGTAGTTAATTTACTTTCTAATTCTGTCAAAATACTAACCAAGGATGGCTTACTCTTACCAATAATTGGATATCTATTGTTAATATAAATAGAACTCACTTGTGAATGAGATCACCAGCAAAGGCATTTCCTACTAACAATAACACTAAAGTCACTGCAATTACTTTCATTATTATAATTAAAATAAAAACGGATTAAATTAAATACTTAAATATATAATCATAAAAGTTATTAATAAAATAAAATATATGCTTATTATTAGAGTACATCATTGTTATTTACTTATTTGGTCTTTTAATCATTGAATAACCACCATTTATTTTATCGTTTACAATAAGAATAATAATGACCTTATTCTAAAGATCCAGAATGTACAATTATTCCAACTAAACTGNTTTCTAACCTTATTATATTAAAATATCAAATTTACTTTCTTTCCTCTTGCACTATCAATTATGGCTGATTATTAATCTTAACAAATATCCATAGTAGTAATATGATCTCTTAATTTATTTTCTGTTCTCTTCAAATTATTGTAATATTCAACCAAATGAACTCTTCTGTCATCATATTCTTAAATGGATTAATCTTCTTCTTCAGAAATCTTTTATAAGTTAGTATATAAATTCTATTCTAAATTTTATAAAAGTTATTTAAGTCTTTCAAAAACTTCAATATATCTATTTATTGTTTAAATAATATATAATACCCTCCATTTTATGTGAGCATTTAAGCAAAGATAGTTGAAATTTAACTCATGATATTAGTTGTCTTTAATTTGACTGCATCTTAAATCATTCTCAAAGAGATCTCTGACATTTAAGCCAATGAAGCACCTCCAGATTAGAAACTATCTAAGATTTTCAAACTTTCTTATATTGATCTTAAGGCATCAATATGATCTTGTTTTTTAGCATTATAATTTTAAGCACCTGCTTATCTAATTGAATCTAAGATCTTAATATCAGTATCAGTTGCCTAATGTGATAAATATATTTTAATTACTTTTTGACTATCCAAATTGTTATCTAATTCAGCATCAGCCTTCTTTTTTGAAGTTGAACAATTTTCATATTATTCAGTTGCTCTATTCAATACTTATTCAGCATCTTTAACGTCTTTAGTTCTTAATTCTAATTCAGCACTGCATTGATTTCTTTAATCTGTGTATAATTAATCATGTCTGATTTATTCTGAATCAATAGATGCTCTTAAGCTATCCAAAAAGTTGACTGCTGTATCAACAGAACCACCTGTAGTTAATTTACTTTCTAATTCTGTCAAAATACTAACCAAGGATGGCTTACTCTTACCAATAATTGGATATCTATTGTTAATATAAATAGAACTCACTTGTGAATGAGATCACCAGCAAAGGCATTTCCTACTAACAATAACACTAAAGTCACTGCAATTACTTTCATTATTATAATTAAAATAAAAACGGATTAAATTAAATACTTAAATATATAATCATAAAAGTTATTAATAAAATAAAATATATGCTTATTATTAGAGTACATCATTGTTATTTACTTATTTGGTCTTTTAATCATTGAATAACCACCATTTATTTTATCGTTTACAATAAGAATAATAATGACCTTATTCTAAAGATCCAGAATGTACAATTATTCCAACTAAACTGTAATTGATACCATAAAAAGTGGATTCAAATGAAAATTTAACATGTTGAATTATTTTGTTGTATTTTGGAAAAAACTTAAATCTTTTTAAATGAATAATAAGATATTATGGTAATTTAGTTATTTTTGTTTTTTTTATTGCAGTTTTTTTTTAATAACAATTATCGCATTTATAATCTTAAATCAATTCATCATTAAGAAACTCATCTAAAGATTAATTTATAGTATTTATTTTCATTAATGCCAAAGATAATGTTATAAAATCTTCCATTATTTAAGACTTTTTATAACAATTTTTACAAATAATTTCACTAACTATCTATCCTTTCAGATATTTATCAATAACATTCAGTAATTTAGTCTATTGTTATCTATCCTTCTTATTGAAATTATTTATTTCATCTTCCAAATTAGACAATAAAAACAACAAAAATTCTTATGCATCATGTTAATGTTTTGGATTGAATTTTTTGCTGATATTATTACGCAAAGAATTAATTTTTATATAATCATTTTAAGTATCTTTAAGTTACCTAAGAAATTCTTAATAATTTGTACAAAATGTCATATCTTATATATGCTATGTATTTATGCTGTTTAGTATTAAATTGTTAAGCTCTTTTATACACATCATACATTATAAACAAGAATGCATGTAACAATAATACAATTCATTCTTTAACCCTTTAATTGGAATCTCAGGATTTTTATCTAATTTGGGTACATAAGAAACAATGCTTATTTCAACTGATTTTGCCCTGTCAGTTGTAGAACTAGCATTAGAAGAAGGAGATCGAGGAATTTTTTCATCTAAGATTTCAGGACCTCCACTATATTCTTCAAGAAGGAACTTCCATACTGTCTCGTTTACCACATAAAAATCCACATTCCTCACTAAATTTTTCTATTAGAGTAAATCAGTATTGTCAATTGGACCTGGTAATGTACTCGAATTATCATATAAGTATGTTGTGTATTTTTATGCCCATACTCCATTCAATCTATACCAATCAGAATCACTATTCTTTTTAAGATCGACTAATCTTTTAATTAATTAACATTCCAATTCTCTTCTTGTGTTTCCTTAAGCATTTCTAAATGAATTTTATAATTTGAGTATTTGAGGAACTTCATTAGAATAAGATGGAGCCTTTTTTTAAGGGAACTAGGGAACCTGTTAATTTATAGAGCTGCTTAATTTATAACTTTATTACATTACTTATCTTCTTCATTCAAGTTTTCACTATTGTTATCAGTGTCTTTTAATGATTACATATTACAAAATTAAATAAAAACAATATATTATCAAATAAATTCAAATCATTTAATATATTTTATCTATTATGACACAAATATATATATTGCCATAAGTTTTAATAAGTACATACTGGTTTATATAACTATTCCATTATAACAAAATTGATATCTATTTATCTAGATATTATGTGAATATTAAATCTGAAATTTAAAAAAAAACTAAAAAAAACTAAAAGATGTTCTGAATATTATTTATTTAAAATAATATTTTATAATGTATTAAGTTTATTAGAAAAGCAATAAATTATATATATATTTTTTTTAAATTAAATATGAATCAAAGCTCATAGTGTTAACACATCGAATTAAATTGTTTAGGATCATTGAATTAATGAACTTCAAATATTTTCAATTCACTAAATTAATCATCATTCTCAATTTTATCAGCATACTCTTCAGATACATCGGTATAAAAATTTGATCTAATGATGCCTCTTTAACTTCTTAATAAGATAATTGTCTATCGTCAACTTTATCGCTCAATATATATAGTGTTGAAAATGATTGAAATAAGAAAAAAAATCAGAAATAATTGGATTAGCAATCATAAATTATTAATTACTATTATTCATTTCAGCTAAAACTTATAATTGATACAAAAATGCATTATATAAAATAGTATTGTAATTCTTATATAATCAATAATAAATTAAATATTTAAGTGATGTTGATATCAAAAAAGACTTTGGAAGCAATGTGTATTATTAAGGAATTTAATTTCAAATTTTATATCAAAACAACTTGAAAAAGCCACTAATTACTTAATTTTATTAGAGTGTAATTTTATAGTTTCATTTTCAATTAAATAATATTTTCTTGATTAAATAAAGTTCTAATATTATTATAAAGTTTAAATGTTTTTATCTCATGTTTAATCCAACAAATCTTATAATTATTGTGTCGATTGATTATTATGGAAGAAGTAGTAATATTTAAGTTATAATATGAATTTATCAATTAGATAATATATTTCTTTTTTATAATTATTTTCAAAATTTATTAACCAAATCCTAACTGTATGAATATTAAACCTTCTCTTAATAATATTTATATTCTCTTAAAGAAATATCATTACAATATTTTATGATATTCAACCCTAATTATATCAAATAAATTTATTATTTATTTTAATTATTGAAATTGATTTCTTAGATTAAATTAAAAACGCTTTAGATCTTATCTATTATATTTCTTGAATCATCTAATATTTTTTATTAGAATTTAAAGCTGTTAAGAAAATTATAAAGATTTGCTATAGAAGAAAATAAAGTGTATCATTTTTCCATTTTATTAAAAAAATATTTGATGATTTGCCTTAGAATAGAGTTGAAACACTCTAATGGATGTTAGATGATTTAATCTTGAAAGAGTGAGAGATAAGAAAGAGTTTAATAAGTTAATAATTTCGCACTATTTTATTCTTGGATTTAAGAACACTTTAAAATAATGTCTAGAAATAATTATTGTCAATTCTAAGGTGTTCCATGAGAATATAAGATTAAAGCAAGTACTATTTAATCTTTATTAGAATAAATTCTTCAATATCATTTTTAATAATAAAATTTTTTTCTTTTTCTAATAATGCTCTTATGAGGACATATCTTTTTTGATTTAATTATAATAAATAATAGGATTTCTAACAATGGATTAATAGTGGGAGATGGTTTAATAATGGGAGAAGATTCTTCAGGGTTTTTAATTGAATTAGGTCAATATTTTATTTTGTCAAATTATCCATTAGAGTAATAAGTTTCGATACAAAAATGCCCTTATAAATTAAAATTCATATTAAAATAAATTCAATAAGGGAGATAAGAGGAGATTACATATTGATTTAAGGTTTAATATTCATTTGAATTGAATTTGTGTTTGAAAAGGAGTGTGCTGTATGTAAATAATATATTTTTTTTGAATATTAAAAATTAAAAATGGCTTCTCATTTTTTCTAAAATTTCTCAACTTTTCTTTTATTTTTTCTTTTCTTATCTAATGAAAAATAAAATGATAGGATTACTCTCATCATCATCTACATCAATTTAATTGTTCAGCTAATAAGCTAAAGTTTCTTAGATAAAGGGTCTTTGGATATCAATAGGTTTATCAATAATCTTGGCATTAGAATTAACCATTTAATCATTAAGAGTCAATTATAAATGGACTGGAAGACGTAAAACCTCCTGCAAATAAGAGAACGATGAATACAAAAGTAAATAACTTGATAATTAACATTTCTTCAATACTTCCTCTTTAACGAAAATACATAAATTCCTTTAAGATCTCCATATTTCTTAAATTCTTAATAGACATTAAAACAAAAACATCTTTATCTAGTTCAACTTATATCTTAATCTTTTTAACTCTTCTTGGTTCACTAGAGGAAGATGGAGATTTTCTTTTGAACCACCATACTTATTTATTGTCGAATCTCTTGTTTTTCTTCTTTTTACTTATGTTTCTACTCTTATATCTTCTATAGGATTCACTACTATCACTCCTAGCTTTAAATTATTACTAAAATTAAATTTAAATTTTATACATTTCTTTTTAAAAAAACGTTCTAATTATTCTTTATCTAACATTATCACTCATACCATTAATGTGTGCATGAAGCACATAAAAATGTATTTTGAACTAACTATTAGACTAATAACGTTTTCCTATCTTATTTTTGAAAGATGATGAAGTAGATTAATCATTAAAAGAGGTAAGCTTCTTAATTGAAGTTTTATGACCAGGATCATTTCGACTTATTTCTTATTTTAAACCATCTTCTTGTAGTTTTTCCTACTAAATCATATTAATAATTTAAAATATTAATAATAAATGTTTTATGTAACCATTTCTTGATTGCATAATTTCAATCTATACTTACCAAATCAGAATTGGATATGATAAATCATTATGTTTCTATAGTACAATCATTCTTATTTTGATTATTAAAATATAATATATAATGAATAAATAGAGACGTTAGAAAATATTACCAATACAATAGATTTAGGCCAAACTGAAATTGCTGAAACAAAGTATAAGAGCAACCGAAATTAAGTCTTTAAGATCATCGTGTCTATTTACTGAAACAACTCCTAATGAGAAATTTAATATTATTAAACCTAAGCAAAATCATAATAGTAGTTTAGATGGAAGGACTATGTACATTAAGCCTACTTTCAAGAAAAAGATGAAAACAACTAAAAGGTAATTAAATATATAACAGAAGTCCTCAATCCATTAAAGTTAAAACAAGCTCAATTATAACATAATCTAAAACTACTGCGTCACCTTAAAAACATATCAAAAATATATTGTAAAGTTACATCATGAGCAAAATCCCAAAAAGTAGAAAAACTTCTAAGTCTATATCACCTTAAAAGTTAAAAAAAGTGTTAAGTCCACATTAAAGATAGATTAGAAGTTAAAGTAAGAAAAAGCTAAAATAAAAGTAAAAAACAAAAGTAAGTCCTCAAATAATAAAAAATAAGAAATTAAAAACTTCGGTGCAGTATTATTAACCTTAAATAAGTAAAATCAGTTCTATCAGATTAAATACATTCTCTGTAAGTGAAGATTCTCATAAAATGTTATTGAATTCAATAATTGAAGAATTATAGTTGATGAATGAGAAATAAATGATTGAATTATAATAATTTCTAAGAAATATCAAATAAGAAAAGAAAGATGAAGAATTACAAACAAGTTTACATGAAAAATTTGATATGTAAAAACAACATTAATAATTCGCATTTCAAGAAAGTCTTCCTTTAAATATCATAAATGAAATATGTCATCAAAGAGAAGAAGGTATTACACTTAGAGTTAATATGTAAATGAATGCATTTAATAATTTATTCTAATAACAAAAGATATCTCCTAGATAATTTTAGATTAATAATCAAGTTCTTTAATAATGGGAAATCAAATAGACTAAAAAATTGCATCGTTATTAAGAACATCTTAATAATATACAAAATGTCACAAATAAAATATAATCAAAAACATAAAAAGATTTAAAATATGTTTAAGAATTATAATTAAATAAATCCATCGTAATCTAATAGTTATGTATTATATTAATCTTATTTAGAGTAAATTTCATTCGAGTCTAGCTATTTAGATTAATCTGATTTTTAATTAAGTACTCCAAAATAAAACAAGAATATCAATTTCAAGAGAAAAGACATTATTATTGATATTGAATATTAATCTTAATAAAATTAAGTTGAAATTTAAACAAATGTTGGAACTATCAATTTATTCATTGAAATTCTATGTTAATATATTATAGGTATAAAATAATCATAAGGTTTAAATTAGAAACTAACTTATACTCATTTATTAAACGAATGAATTATCCTTATGGTTTATAACCCTTTAGTAAACTAAGATAAATACATGGATATGAAGTAATAGATGATGATAAATATTAATATCCAATATAGGAATATATCTTTACTGAATTATAAGTATGATATTATCATAGAATAAGCAAAATAGTTCCTTATATGAAAAGATCCATAATAGAGCCATATTTGATACATTAAACGAAATTCTGAATTAATATCGTCCATTTTATAAATGCAATGGATAACCATATCCATGGTAATATAATAGAAATCTTGTGGTTATCTTATATAACAATGAAAATATTAATCGATTATTAGAGAAAGCAAAGGAAAAATTAATTTCTTATGCATCTGTTTTATGTGGATTAATTAATGATGATGATGAAGAAAATATAGAATAATTTTTAGATTATGAATAAGTATTGTAAAACTTAGTGAATTCCGATTATTTGTCTCAATTACGAAATGAAAGATTATAGTTATGTATTAACAATGAAGTATCGATTAATCTCATAATTTATAGTTACAAGAATGTGAATATATTTGGTCATATACAGATGCAACTGAAATAATGGTTGAAATAACAGATCACATTTTCGAAAATCTAATAAATGAATTAACACTTGAATTATTATGAAATAAATATTAATTCGTTTAATAAATTATAAACTAATTTATAATCTTTGTACAATTTCTATTTAAAAGTAATAATAGAATCTTATTAAAAAGATAGTATTAATATTTATAGATTAAACTTAATAGTATCATAAAATTAATTAAATAGTTTATAAAATTTATTTAATTTCAATTGTACTAATAGGTTTTTATAAGAAATAGTCCATTCCCACTTCTTTACACATTTGTTTAGTCTACATATCAGTATAAGCAGTTTAGGCAATAATAATTGGTGGATCTAAGTCTGCTGAATGGCAAAATTCTATTATTTATTGAGTGGCTTAGATTCCATTCATGATAGGCATTTCAATATCCATAAGAATGACTTGATAATATTATTATTTGAATCTTTCTAATCCTTCTTTACCATTGTGTGCTGAATCACATTTAATACTTAATCTTGATAACATAGTAGTCAATGCATAGATATTAACAAATTCATCATCTACAATAAGGATTTTAGCCCTTTCTTCAGCATATTCACTTACAACTTAATCAATTTAAGGATATCTGTGTTTTTTTGGTTTTTTTGGTCCTTCTCTAAAAACATATGGAGCACAAATAACATCATCTGGTTCTGAAACATCTTTTTTTGTATAAGAGATTTATAAATACTTTCTGATTATTTCTCAATTAATTTTTATTTTCCTTTTAATGAGAATGTAAATGATGATTATCTTTTATTATCGCTAGGACTAATAAGAAAACTTTATTCTAAAAAGCTTCTACCTGAACTATGTATTTTATTGTATTTGATAGTTCTCCTACTAACAACATCAGGTATATCCATAGTTTTGAGATCCTCAACAAAGAACCAAAATAGAGAGCCAGTTTTATTATTGGATTGAAAATGTATACCAGATTCGTAATTAGGAGATAGACCATTACAAATAGTATTACTTATCATTAAACCTAAACCATAATTAAGATTAGACTTTCGTTTATGTGGTTATGAAAGAAACTCTTATAATCTAGTCTAAGTGTTTTAATCCATTCCAGAGCCTGTATCTTAGACACTAACTTTAATAAAATATTAATCATGAAAAGTTTATTCTTAAACATCGATGGTGACACTACCAGAGAATGTAAATTTTTAAGCATTTGATAATAAATTATTAAGTACTTACTTAAATCTTTATCCATCTGTATATATTTAAAATTCATTCATCTTAACATTAAGTTATACACCTTTCATATTAAGTTGTTATCTATATAATTCAGCTACTTCATTAATTAATAAATATATGTTTTATATCTAAATAGTGAGTACAAAATTCTTAGATAAGATTAAACTGAAATCTCTAACATCTTAAACAATAGAATTGAGTATGTAACATGAATTCAAAATAGGTTAGACACAAGTATTTACTATATAATCATCATCAATATCTTCAATAGCATTTTCTGCTAGAATTCTTATGCAATTTAATGAAGTACTGAATTCATGACTAAAACTGCGAAATAATTGATTCATTAATTATTTAGTAACTTTTCTTTCCCAATAATCTCTAATTTCAAACATTTCAATAAAATTCAAACCTACATTATCATTAATAATTGTTAATTCAATCATATAATTATCTCCAAAAGGTGTAGAACAATCTAATACTTTACATGTAATTAGATCTGTAGATTCTATCAATTATAATAGAGTATCAATTTTATATTTCTTGAATTATTTATCAAGTTTATGGATTATGATCTCTTAAAATATTTATTAAATAAGGACAGGATCATCAGTACCCATAAGTTTACGTTAAGAGGATGTTTGAGATATCAATTTACCTTAGCGATTAACTACAAGATCAAATTTATCATTATGATGAATTATAATACTATCTGATGGATTGATCCATGTTTTGGAATAACTATGATTCTTTGAAATCTAATGAATTTTATCTATAGGTTGATGAGTTGATAACCAAATTAGAAGAATAAATGTATAACCTATTAATGTGTGTTCATAACTAAATTCTAAATTGACACTAACCACTATTGCAATGAATGGAAGACAAAGAAACATCTTTTTAGGATGATGATGATTCTAGATTGGAATTATATAAAGCAACCTTTTATTGGGAATAATGCAAAATACATCTCACTGATATGTGTAGAACCTATAGTTCTTAATGTATTGCCAACAAGCAACAGTATAAGCAATTCAATTCGATCGTTCTTAAAGTTTCTTCTCTTGAAACGTAATGCAAACCATATGCTTAAAACAGCCAAGGATGATAANCTTTCGTTTATGTGGTTATGAAAGAAACTCTTATAATCTAGTCTAAGTGTTTTAATCCATTCCAGAGCCTGTATCTTAGACACTAACTTTAATAAAATATTAATCATGAAAAGTTTATTCTTAAACATCGATGGTGACACTACCAGAGAATGTAAATTTTTAAGCATTTGATAATAAATTATTAAGTACTTACTTAAATCTTTATCCATCTGTATATATTTAAAATTCATTCATCTTAACATTAAGTTATACACCTTTCATATTAAGTTGTTATCTATATAATTCAGCTACTTCATTAATTAATAAATATATGTTTTATATCTAAATAGTGAGTACAAAATTCTTAGATAAGATTAAACTGAAATCTCTAACATCTTAAACAATAGAATTGAGTATGTAACATGAATTCAAAATAGGTTAGACACAAGTATTTACTATATAATCATCATCAATATCTTCAATAGCATTTTCTGCTAGAATTCTTATGCAATTTAATGAAGTACTGAATTCATGACTAAAACTGCGAAATAATTGATTCATTAATTATTTAGTAACTTTTCTTTCCCAATAATCTCTAATTTCAAACATTTCAATAAAATTCAAACCTACATTATCATTAATAATTGTTAATTCAATCATATAATTATCTCCAAAAGGTGTAGAACAATCTAATACTTTACATGTAATTAGATCTGTAGATTCTATCAATTATAATAGAGTATCAATTTTATATTTCTTGAATTATTTATCAAGTTTATGGATTATGATCTCTTAAAATATTTATTAAATAAGGACAGGATCATCAGTACCCATAAGTTTACGTTAAGAGGATGTTTGAGATATCAATTTACCTTAGCGATTAACTACAAGATCAAATTTATCATTATGATGAATTATAATACTATCTGATGGATTGATCCATGTTTTGGAATAACTATGATTCTTTGAAATCTAATGAATTTTATCTATAGGTTGATGAGTTGATAACCAAATTAGAAGAATAAATGTATAACCTATTAATGTGTGTTCATAACTAAATTCTAAATTGACACTAACCACTATTGCAATGAATGGAAGACAAAGAAACATCTTTTTAGGATGATGATGATTCTAGATTGGAATTATATAAAGCAACCTTTTATTGGGAATAATGCAAAATACATCTCACTGATATGTGTAGAACCTATAGTTCTTAATGTATTGCCAACAAGCAACAGTATAAGCAATTCAATTCGATCGTTCTTAAAGTTTCTTCTCTTGAAACGTAATGCAAACCATATGCTTAAAACAGCCAAGGATGATAACATTGTATAGACTTGGTAGCTACTTTGTAAACCGAAGAGATATTCAGCCAATGATGCTCCACTAATTCCTACAATATACAAAAAATCAATAATAATCATATTTATAGTAAAGCATTCAAATATTCTCTAATCTATTGGGAATGTTAAGCTGATGAAATTGTTTGTCTAATCAATTCTCTCTTATCTTCCATTTCAGATGACATTATATGAATATCTCTAAAATTGGTATCCTATACCATATGATATACTGTATAATTTTAGAATTCATCCTTACTAATCATCCCTTATTTATCTTCATCCATGAAATCATACATTAAAAGTACTCTCTATTCAAATGTTCCTTTCTGTAATTGTTAAATATATTTACTGAATTCATCCCATTATATCTTATTTTTCTTAAATAAAACACCATGTAATTTATTAATCATATATTTATCATCTATACAAAATTCTTCTGATTATAAAAATAATCTTGTTCCATATGATCTATTTTCATAATATGTACATAAAATATCAAAAAGAATTTTTAATCCTTATTAATTAACTTATGGTAATGAATAATAAAACATTTTATAATATCCCTTTGAAATCTATTCCATTTTATGTTATGAACATAAATCAATATAACATAATTTACAATAATGAATTTTACATTATTAACATAATATGACTGCTTCATTTAATTAACATTCTGCACATACAATTAAAAGTTATTTTTTTTTTTTCAAAAACTTTGATATCTAATTTAATTTCTCTAATACAATATCTCTCTCCATTCTATAATATAAAGTTAGATATGATCCACTATCATTCTAAGTTGTCTATTGTAACAATGATTCATTTGGTATTGTTATACTATTCATATTTTATTCATTCATATTCAATCTCTATATCAATTTATTATTCTACTTTTCAAGTCTACTTATTCTATTAATCAATTATTAACATTCATCCTCCTTCTATTTTAATTCAGAATTTTGTCTTTTTTTATTTTTTAAATCTTCTTCCCATTCAGTAACCCAACTAGGTTTATCTGGAATTATCCATTATATAACATATTTTAGAATAACATTTAAGAATATAAACAACAAAAATAACCATAACATATTTGTGCGTGTTACACTTCCATCTGGAAAAAGATAATTATTAATCTAATCTCCTTATTTTAGAAATACTAAAGCATAATTAGTAAAGACTCCAATAAAACTTAAAAATTCCCATATATACATCCAATCACCTATTCCAGCAACCCTTTATGCTTAAGGTCTCTTGAATACACTATTAAAACTGTATATCTTCATTCTTATTTCAATTATATTCATAATCATTGCAATAGTAGAACCTATAGGAAATGCAGCAGTAAATAAAGTAATAAAACCAAAATCTATCATAGTTTCCATGAAATAATTAGTCATTAAATACTTATAGGCAGGTAATTTGAGACCATTTAATTCAACACTATCCATATCTATATTTTATTATATTTGTTAAGTTGTCAGATTGATTACAACTCTACTTTAAGATTTAAGGGGTACATTTGTTGTTTATTTCCATAATAGATCTATTGGATCTTAATATTATTTTTAATTCAATTTTTCTTTAAACAATTTAAAATATGAACTTTCTTTATATTTATAAATAATTTATGGAATCATCATTATAGCTATTAAGTAACTAAGTTATTTAATAACTAAAACTGGTACAAGAATATAGAATATCTCTTCATAACTACTATCTTATTTAATAAAGGCTGTATAAAATACTGCAATGTAACTATTAATAAATTTGAATAAAACATTTTTGTAAATCAAAGAACTTTCATAATGTTCTTCATATTTATGATTCTCTTTCTCTACAAAATAATGAACTAATGCTGTATATATTATATTTAAAACTGAAACACAAATACCTTATAATACACCCACTAATAGTTTATAATAACTTGAATTTGTATAAGTCTATTAGATATAATCAATAGTAACAAATAATCCAACAATAAAAGAACTAAATAATATCAATACAGGAATTGAAATTAAAAACATTATTGTAGAATGTCCTTTCTATTCATATTTTTCAATTTGATGAGTAATATGATTCATATATTCATCTCCTTAAAATTCTAATCTTGTTGTTAATTCTTATTAATTCATTTAATCCAATAAACCCCATCTTGCATTCATTTCACATTATTTCCTCTTCCAAAATTCAACTGTTATTGTTGACCATATTGACATATATATTACATATAGTGGAAGGAATAATGAATTAAAATCATTAATTGCCAAAATATATAATTAAAGAATAAGTCCTGGAATTGCTGCAAATATCATAAAACAAGTTAAATAAGATTTAAATGCAAAAAAATATGCAATTTATTCTCCAAAATATAATCTCAAAATTGAACATGATTAAAAATTCTAAGTTTATCCTTCTTTAAAATAATCTTATAATTATTTAAAAGGTTATGTATGATACCATTTCTATTATTCTAACCATTATCTTCTAATTTTAGTTGTCCCTCCAAATGAATGCATACGATAAGTATCTATAATTACTTTCTATTATATTAATTCCTATATATTTAGAATCCTATTCAAATGTTCCTCAATAATTGATTATCTTTAAATAGAACGAAAAGGTTCAAAATGACCATTTGAATCATAAGGTTCATAATCATAACTATCCAATAATTTTACTTAAACCTTTTAAATCATAGCTTACATTTGTAATTATGACAATGGACTTCTTAACATCAAATAATAAAAATTATCAATATGGGATTTTGATAAATATACTTCAAATTTAGCATTTATAAGAACTTAAATCTAAAAATTTAATTTTGTAATATTTTAGGCATTACATTTAATAACAAAATCAGGAATAATAAGATCTTAACTAATTGAATATAGATTATCAACTTCTATTTCTTTGATAGCTTAAAATAAATATAAATTGCGTTTATGAATTGGATCATATTTTTATGTTGGTAATTTACAAGTAAATAGGAAATTCTAAATATTTTTAATTGATTTTAGTTTAAGTTTCTCATTCTCTCTAAATATTGCACGTGTCTCCTCAGAATTACTAAAATCTACTGGAGTCCAGTATTCGCTATTTTAAATATCTATTCTGCATCCAAATTAAATTAAATAATTCATCATTTCTATATTATTTTACAATACAGCTATATGTAAAGGAGTGTTTCCAAATATATCTACTTGATCTAATAAAGAAATCTAATTATTTAAATAATCATATTCCCATTCATCTAAGTGCACAAGATATTATTAGTATCTTTTTTTATAAATATTCATTTCCTCCTTTTTAAGAGAAAAAATCCTATTATTTTAAGGAGTAGCATTACGAGATAAAAGCATTCCTTAAGAAAATGGTTTAATTTAACTTGAATGTAAAAGGTACAAAAAAGCTTCAATATTTGAATTCTTGATAGAGTTGTGTAATGCTGTTGAATCCATATATATAGCCAATGGATAGAATCTATTGAGTACTGTGAATCTTTCTAGATTCGTTATTCTGAAATGACATGACCAATAAAAAAGAGATAATCTTAATGCTGGATTTGAAATGTATCGTTCATATTCACAAAATCTATCATAAACTAAATTCTTAACTCTTTATGACACTCTTGATCTTTCATAGTCAATAAGGAACTAAATGAGGAATTCAATTATTAGAGTTGCGACAACTTTTTTGTTATTCCGTCCCGCCAGATCTAATGGATAATAACCTTCATAGTCAGTTTTGAAAAGTATAGCTTCCTTTTATATGAGAAGCTACATGCTTTCCAAATCTCCATAGAAAGCAACCCAATGAACTGGTGCCCAAAGAGTTCGAGGATTAAAACTATTTAAATCTCCATCTTCAAGAAACTATTCCAAACAAGCTGCTCTTTCATTATAATTAGCAAAACAGCACATCTATACAGCATTGATACCAAATTTATCATTTAAATTAATGTAAGCATGCATGGGCTATTGCAATTTTGAATATTCAGTCAAAATTTCACGAATAAGTTTTGGGTTTTATTGAAGAGCAGCACGATGAAGAAGATTACGACCATTGTTATCGACTGTATTGAAATCAATAGTTGTTTATTCAAGAGAACGAGCAAATTCAATATCACCTATGCTTTGATTGAGTTCTTCCCTTTCGACAAATATTTTTTATATTCGATTAATCATTAAATTGATTACAAAAACATAAACATTTATTCCTCTAATCTAAGTTATTTTACACCATATTCATTATTTCCATATCTATATAAATGATCGAATTTTCCATATATATTCTCTTTCGATAACTAAAAAAGTGAAATTAAAATATATACTTTAGATTTTTCATCATTTTCTGTAAAATCAGTAATCTTTTACAATCCTGAGAATAATAACAATAATTTTAAGGGTTATTATGATAATTATCTTGGATTAAAAGTAGTAGTCTATATAGTTTCATCACTTTTCTCTGTTTCAATCAAAATCTTCATATCGAAATCATCTTAAGATGATACATTATTTTTATACCCCTATCTAATAACCTATGAAATTTGGACTCTATAGTAACAGTATAACCCCAATAATAGCCTTCCTTTTTAGCATCCTAACTTGAAACAGGAGTACCAGTCAAATGAGTAGATGTAGGATCATCTAACTTTAATGTGACTCTAGTTCCTGGTTATAATGGATAATTGATTAAGACTTATCTTTTTAGTCCAATTTCCACCCAAGATGTATCTCCTTTACTTGGTCTTTCAACAACAACACCTTCCCTATAGGGACATACCTATTCTGTCAATAAATGATGTTTTGATTCTATTGGATTCATGAGACCAACATTTTTTAGATCTGAGTGAATTGGAAACAAGTACTTTCTCAAATATTATGGTGTTTCCAAATATTATAAATTTCTTACAACATATGATGCCACATCAAATTATTTACTTTTTGGTATACTAAAATGTAAATATGTACATACTATGAATAATCTCTTAGGATGATTACTTCATCTACTTGAAAGATTGCAAACATCCTTGCCAATTAAGACATAAAATAACTTCTCAATTCAGATGATTAAGCATTAGAGATAATTGAATCTGGAATGGCAATTGTAATGTGTCTTTATTCAACTGATAATTTCTTCTTTTATTGTTCCTTTTTCTTTTTTTTATCTTTCTTAATCTCTTGTACTTCTTAGATTACTTATTCTGATAACTTCTCATCATCAAACTTTACAATAGATTTCACTTTATTCTTTTTATCCATAATTAAGATATATATATATTTATCACATGAAATCATCATCATCATCAACGTTATCAAAGTCTTCATCTTCATCTTCTATTATATTTTTAGTCTTTCCAAATGATATTCCTTTAGGTGGACCTTACTATTGACTCTTCTTCTTTATAGCTTCTTCTGCTTCAAATTGTTTTCTCTTTTTAATATAAATTTCTTCCACAATCTTAAATAATTCTTCATAATGATTTAATAATAGTTTTCCTTCCAATTTAGTTAACAACGTCTTCAAGAATTCGGTTGTATAATTAGGACCAACATTTTACAAAGCAGCAGCAAAATTTTCACCAATTTTCTTCAAATCCACTTATCCAATATTCTTTTTAACTGGTTTGTCTCCTCCAAATAAATCAAAAACATTATTCATATCAGATTCCTTTGATTGTACTTCAGATTTCTACTATTAAGTTTAAGGTTATTTAGACTTGTCATCTTACTTCTATTCTTACTTCTCCTCTTATTCTTCGTCAGCATATTATTCCCAATCCTCTACGTCTGACATTTGGATAATTAAATTAAAGAATAATCACAACTTTAATTCACACTTTATATATACAATAATATTTTACAAACTCTTACCTTTTTTATAGTTGCTTATTTCACTATTATTCTCATAAATCTTAATGAAATATTATTTCTATTTAAATCCAAAAATACATTCACAACTATTAAATAGATGAATTTTTGTCTATATCAATTAATCACTCAAACACTTTTAGAAAAGAACCTAATCAAAAAAATGTTAAAAAAATAAACTTATAAATATCTATAAACAAATAATTGATATCTGAATTGATATAGATTAATAATATTGTAATTACATAAATACTGTCAACAACGATCAAATTATTATTATATAAATTTTTGCATATCTCCACCTATTTTAACATATTCTTCATATAAATCTGACACCATTATATTTCTACCTGGATGATTGGAAGGCAATTTATTCTTTTAGGTAAGAGCAGAATCAAAAAACAATCTCTTCATAGTTTATTCAGATGGTCTTTGCATATCAGATTATCTTAATGCATTTTCAGATGGTCTTTAGACTTCAGATCTTCTTTCATATTAAAATTTTTAGGATTCTTAAAAGGAACTTTATTCAGTTCTCCTTTGATATTCAGTAGCATAATAAATATTTTTTGGTTCATTGCTAGAATATCTCTATTCTATATTAATACTAGGTCTCGATTCAAATTACAATTAATAACTCAAACGAGCATCTTAAGAATATGTCTTATGATCTTCTTATTTTTTTTCGCAATTTACTGATCCTCTAGATTCATATCCAGAGTTGGATGATATTACTTAATTTACATATGATTATTATTTATGTTTTATAATGTCTGGTTTATTGAGATTACTCAATCTTTAATCAAAATAAATGTTATGTTCCTCTAAATGGCGTTGATCTCTTTCTTTTTTTTCAAAATTGCGATCTATATCCACTTTTTGAGTAATTTTAATGTTACCATTTTCTATTTTTGCAGGAGTTTAGTAAGTATTAAATGAAGACATAGTAGTAGAACTATTACGCTATTCAGTTTGAGCATGAATAGGCATAGAGGCTCTTTGAGTAAACAAATCTGTTTTCATTTTTGAATTTATTAAAGCTTTGTTGATATATTTATAAAGATTAATTGAACCTTCCTTATTGTTTGATAATTATTGTATACCTTATTCTATTCTAAATATGATGGTTTTGACTAATTAATAATCTTAAGTATTGATTATTTCTTATAAACTGGATATCATTTCATTTAATATTTTTTATGTATATGGCATATTCTCTTTTTATAATTCCTATTGTAATTTTTATTTCAAAGTTTATAATTTAATATTAATTCTTTATATTGACATTTATTTCTAATCATAGAATGAATCCTCCATTTTTGGAAATTAAGTGTAAACTGTCATATCTAATTGAGTTATTGGTTATTATGCAGGAATCGATTTTTATTCATATGTGGGTATAGTATTAGGGACTGATTAAAATGAACTAGTTTTAGTAGGACTCTATTATTGACTTCCATTTGTTTTTGTGAAACTCTATTAATAATTTAGATTAGATTATCCAACTGTTATAGATTAAGCAAATTGTGCTTAAGCTTTATTTTTAACAGCTTAACTAGAATGTTTACTAGATTAATTAGATTAAAAAGTAAATTGTTTTTCTGAATCTTTTGCTTTATTTGATTAAGGTTATAATTGAGATTCACCTGCATTAATACGTGATCGTAATAATTATGATTTTTCTTATTGAACTTAGGATATATTCTTAAATTTTGTAAGGAATTCTTCTACTAGATTAAACATTTAAGTCAATTATTATTCCTAATTGAATCATATTCAATCTTATACTTTGTATACTGGTATTGTACTATCTGCAATTGATATAGCTGATAAATCTGGGTTGTTAAATTTATCTACAATTTATGAATATTCCTAGGCTACTTGATTGGCATCCAATTCTAATTAATGTTTGATAGTGTTCCTTTTATTTTATTATTCTGGAGCTTTAAGAGTAACAGAATATCTCTCTAACATGTCTTAAATATTATGATTATTTTATACTTAATACTTTATCTTTTAAGTGTGACATATCTTCAAAGAGATCATTTTCATTCAATAATCGCTAATTTTGTAATTTTTGAGATTCAAATTTCTTGTTCTCCTCTCCAAAGGTTAATCTAGCTATTGCATCCTTTTTTGGTGGTGGATCTAAATCAAACTATGGTTGTATTGGATTTAGAAACATCTTATCATGTCTTGATTATTCATTTAAAAACTATAATTTGTTATTAATTCACTACATTTGAGGATTCGTTAAGACTTCCTAATATTTATTCATCAACATGAGATACTCTTTCTGAAGGATTATATTTATATTTATTCATTATATCTTATACTGATGGTCTTTATTATGTTGATTGTACATTATTTTTAGGACTAGATGCTCCACTATTTTTGAAAAAAGGATTCGAAAACATATTTTATATATTATATATATATTTTCTTCTGTTTTTTCAATGGTATGAACATATATTTTATTGAATATTTGTTAATTTGTATTTTAAATATCAGCAGTCCACAGTTGAACTCCATCCCATATAACTCATGTGATCTTAAATTGATGGAACAAGGACTGAATCTGAGCAATTAGGATCTTCATCCAATTAGCAAACAGTGTATGAACTCTTGTGATACCAGATTTCTCTATCAACATGATTGAATCCAAAGTTTTCAGGTGGAACCTAAATGTTATTTTAAATTATCTTACATGTGGAACAGCATCCTTTTCATGAACAACTCTGAAATGAGTAACCTTTGTAAATGATGAGAAATAGTTATAATAAGCTGTATCTCCAACTCTTGGTAAACCAAAAGTACTCAATTGAACTGTGTATCCAGCAATTGCCAATTCAGTTGTGTATAAAGTGGCCATAGCAGCTCCCAATGAGTGACCAGTTACATGAATATTGGCTTTTGGATACAATCCTCTGTATTTTGTGAACAAAGAATCAACTTATGACTTGATGGAGTTGAAGGCATCCAAAAATCCACTGTGAACTTAGCAATTACATGCTGTGTTGTAATTGACCTTATCAAATTGGATGTTGTCCAACCAGTTTTGAATGTTGCTAGAACCTCTAAAGACAACTGTGATGGCATTGTATGATGGGTTGTAGGCTATGTATCCTTTTGTACCCTAAAATAATATATTTCATTATATCTTACAGCAATGTTGTTTTCGAACACTAAGGGCTTTTCGATATTGGGGTAATTTGTGCTAACATATCCGACCTTCCATGTGTTGATGGCTGTGTCTGGACAATAAGCAGCAAAAGACAAAGCAGCCTCTTCAGTTGCTAAGGCTTCATTATAAACGAAAGCACAATTGATTGTTGCAGCTAAGACAACTAAAATCAAAACTGATGATCTCATTTAGATTTTATTTATTTAAATATACTCACAATTTCAAATCTCTCCTTTTAATACCCGTATTATTAATATATATATATATTAATTATAAAATGCATCATAAGATATACAGTTTAATATAAATAACACGACATTGTGAGAGATTTTATTTCAAATTAAACATTAATCTAACTGAAACATAGAAAAATTTATTACTCCTAATTAACTCTAAAATTATTTAACTCCAAAAATTACTCTAAATCATAGAAATTCTCCAAATAATTATATAGAATTTTATTATTTTCAATATCTAATAACCTAAAGATAATAGCTTAAGGTTATTATATTTGGTAAAAAATGTAGAATCAATTAATTAGAATAATTGTTCTTTGTTTTCTAGAATACATATAAAATATATAAGTAATAATATTAGTTACTAATTTCTAATAAATTATTCATTTAATAATTATTCTTAATTTATATTATATAATATTAGAAAGAATATATATACATGATGTTTTATTAAATCTTATATAAATGCCAGAAATTATAATTGTGAATTCATGTCAAATATTAGATGATTTTAAGATATTTAATAATAAAGAAAATACTAATGTATGAAAATCTTATATAAATTAAAAATACTATAGATTAGAATTGATAGATGATGTCACATAAAAATTGATATTTTCATTCTGTCAATTATTCTTTGCAAGAATTGCTAGACCATCCTAAATATGTTAAATGATCTGTCAAATTTGGACTATAAACAGAGGCTGAACATTTTTAATCTTCTCCCTTTATTTCTTGGCAAATTATATAATTTACTCCATCCTTATACCAAATTTCAGTATTAACATGTTCAAATTCATATCTGACAGGTGGTAGATGAGGAGCAATATCCTTCTTATTTGTTAATCTTGAATGGGTAACTTTTAAAGTTGAAAACCAATCATAAAAATCAGAATCACCAACTCTTGGAGATCCAACAGTAACAAGCGTTACTTTAATTCCCATCATAGATAGTTCACTAGCAAATAATGTTGCCATGGCTCCTCCCAAAGAGTGTCCTGTAACATGATATTTTGCATATGGATATTTAATTCTATACTCACCTAGTAACACATCTAAATGAATTTTAAGTGATGTATATGCTGCAAAGAATCCTTCATGAACTTAACATTTGCAAATGGGATTGAATTCAATTTTCTTTGCATCTATGTCAGCTATGAAATTCTTTATATTTGAAGAACCTCTGAAAACAACAGTAATAGCTTAGCTATGTGAATTATAAGCTATATAACCTCTTGTTTCCTATGAATAATTAAATATATTACTAGCTCTATGTTTTCAAATATTTATATCTTACTCAAGTGAGGATATTATTAACTTATAGTACCAACATTCCAACTTAAAATGTTTTCTGGATGACAATAGGCAGCAAAGGATAAGGCAGTTAATTCATTAGCTAAACTTGGATCATAATTAAAGGCAGAAACAATTGCAATGAGAGCAAATACAATTTTCATTTTTTTAAATATTTGTCTTAATGTAGTATCCTGACCACAATTTATACTTAACAAATTATATAATATTATTAAATAATTAATTTTGATTTAGTAATGACTTTATTATTTTTACTATCTATGTATACAACTATCTATTATCTCACTTATCTTTATAGAATTAATAAATTATTAATTTGAATGTATCAAATATCCTTAAATAAATTAATCTACAATACTAAAAATCATAATTTAAATATAATAATTATCTCTATTAATTTAATTATGATTTCTAAAAATCATATATGTAAAATAGTTATATTTGTAATCATTGTTTATAGATATACTTCATTTGCATATAAATAAATGATATTTATTAATCGTATAAATAATTAATAAATTATTTTTCTGTTATTAACATAAATGAACCACAGTTATTACAATAAATCCAACAGCAATTTAACTCCTGGCAAAGCAAAGTCACAACATGTAACTTAGATTTAGTTGTAAGACATTCAATTTAAATTAAGAAACATTAGTAAATATATTAGAGATTCCTCTACTGAAAACAATAAAAAAGGAGATAATATGTTGAATACATTAATCCAATAGTCTTAATAAGCAATACAATCAGCTAGATAATTTAGTATTGATAGACCTATTAAGACATCTCCTATTGAATCGTATAATTTCAAATAAAAATCAAATAGATCTCCACATATTCAAAAAAAAGTAATTAGCACTTCTTAAAATTTGTCTTCCTAAATTAGAAAAAGCACAGAATAACAACAAAGAAGCAGTGCATAGTTTGATAGACTACTTAATGAAAATACTTCATTGTTGATGCGAATCTAAGAATTAGAACAAAAAGTAAGAAATTGATGTTAACAAGTGAGAATTAATTATTATAAATGAAATGTTAGTGCAGCAATTAGAACAATAAAAGATCATAAGAAAATGTACTCAAAATAACAAATTAAAATAAAGGTGATATAGATGAATTCTTACAATCACATCATTGTAATGAAAATGAAAATAGAATATTAAAAGAATTAATAAATAGGTAATCCTCTATTATGCATATCCCATCAGTCATTTAAACACTTTCACTTATAAAATGAAATCATAATATATAAATAATAATAACTCAAATGGTTTCATTAATTTCCATTTAATTTTATCTATTAATTCCATAAATAATCTAAATTTTATATTCATTTTAGAACATTGTCATTTTCACATATTAATCTTAAGATACAATTTTGTTATATTCTACATAATAGTTAATATAAATAATCTTATAAATTAGATTAATCATTATTTTCTATAAAAAGTCATATTAAATATTGAAAATATTTCTATTTATATCAAATATTAATTTATTAGATTATTTATTATAAATGTGCTCATTATATTTTTGTATGATTCTTCTAATAGGACCATTCATATTATTATAATTAATTTTATTTAAATCATAAATATATTTATTAAATAAGAATTTTATTATAATTTTTATCCAATTCTTCTTTTATCAAGCTAAAAAGTGTTCAAGATGATTAAGTATATTGATAATAAATAATTTTGCATAAAATTTCTTTGATATAAAATTAAAAAATTGATATTAGTTTAAATTAGCCAATAAATAATTACAACAATATTTTTTAGGTCCATTCAATTCTGATTGAAAATGTTATTTAGTTTATTATTTAATTCTAAATAACATAATTTAGTATCATAATTATAGATATCTATCATAAGAGTTTAGTAAGTCTTATGTAATATTGAATAAGTATCTGATGATTGTTTTTTGATATTCCAAATAGTTAATTACTTTATTAACTTGAAATCAATTTCACATTCTGATTTTATAAATTAAAATATATTAATATGTTCTATATGTATTTAATTGTTGCATAGATCATAACTTATTTTAAATTTTCATTATTGCATAAGTTTATATGATCAGGATGTAAAATTTAATCATATTCTAAGTTTGTTTTTGAAAAGTATAGAAAATATTTCTTTTTTCTCCAGAATATCTCTAAGATAATTAGATTGACTATATTATTTTGAATTGCGTTTAGGTATACAAATAATATTGTTATATTTATTATTAACAAAATTATATTCAGTGATTTTTTCCTAATAATCAAATACATTTTTCTTATTTCTTTTTTTTTTAGATAGCAATCTCTTTAAATTTAGTTTCAACAACTTGTTTGAACTTCTTTTCCTAAGAAGATTTATTTTTAAGGCTATTTCTAGCATTAATGAACCAATTTAAGACCTATATGTAATAGAGATTTAAATTTACTTATTTATTGGTGAGATTTGTCTATTGAACTAATTATTCAACTTATTATTGCTTTGGATATGGATTATTATAGTTTTCAATTAACCATTTTTTAAGTATCATATTAGCTGATTTAGAGTAAGTCCTTTTAGTATTAACTAAGAAATGAATATAAATAAATTATACTTGGGTAATTTGATAACAATTTTAGTTTCTAAATGTCTTCATAGAGTTTTATTTTGTTTTAAATTTGAGTTGTGACTTCTTCAAAAAATTAGGTTGTTTATGTTTATGTGAATGTACTATATATTTTATCATCAATCATTCTCTATTTCAGAGTTTCAAAAAACTTTTTAAGTAAAGTATTCTTGTCAACAGTCTATGATATAATATATAAAAATCAATACACTAGTTTCTTAAGTGCATTCTACATCAATAGAATCGTTTTTTTTAATTATTTCCTCTGTTAAGCTTTATCCTGTCTATTATTGAGTAATCCAACTAAACCAGATATGTTATAGTGTTTTCATCTCTTATATTGCTTTTTGTGCTTTTGATTCGTTTACTAGAAGTGTTAAATATCTTTTAATACCTTATTACTTAAGTTATAGGTATGAAGATTCTTTCATATCATCTTCTTTTATGGTTTGGAATTGCATATTTGTAGAGGAATCTTTTTTTATTTTAAAAATTGATTAAATTAAAGTCAAAATTTTACTGATTAATAGCATATCAGCAGAGCAGATGAATGACGTAGGTATAGATTTTATAAAAATACACAAGCAGTTTTGGAAATAAATTTTTGATATTATACAAAATAACTGAATTTTATATCATTAATTTTAGGTATTAAATAAATTAAGAAATAATTTGATTCATTAAATAATTATTGAATTCACATATTAAATTAGGAATATATTTAAGTGATTTTATTTCTAATATAATTTTAGTTTAAGTCAAACAAATTATTTTTTAATTCCATAATCAATTTTAATTATTTGATTATATACAATTCAAACGCATAATTTTCAGTATGCTTTTATTAAGTATATTTGATTATTATTCATTATTAAAATAATTGTTAGAGTGAAAATCATTCTATTAATTAGATTAGAAAATAAGATGAAACAAAATAAAAATGAAATAGATATATTATAATTTAAAAAATTAGAAAATAATATAATTTATTTTATTCATATCCATTTACATAAAGACATTTTAGGATCATAGATTAACATATTTAGATTATTAGCATATATCTATATATATTAATTATATACATTATTTGCTATTTCTATTAATTTTGTTAATTAATTAATGGATTATTTGCCTAATTGCTAGATTCATGATAATCCAATTATATTTTTAGATCTATAACCAAAAATATCTAAAGGGAAAAGAGCCCTTTGCAGATTATGTTAACTAAATAGACCAACTCCAATTGAAAAAGCTTTAGATATCAAAAAAAAATAAATAAAATCTGAATTGGAATAATACAATGAATATTTTTCAAGCTTTTTGTATTCAATTGAAAGAACAATAAAAGATTTGGACACTGTGAAAAGTTAATTTTCGAAAAATATCCAATAAATAGAAGAAAACCTAATTAAAGAGAAAGAGAAATTACTTTAAGAAAAAAATGAGATTATATAAAATTTGAACTTGGATTTTCAGTGTTTAACTATTACTCAACTTTAAAATATTGGAGAAGAATTAAGTTAAAAGAATCCATAAAACTCATAAAACTTTGAAAAGAATAAAGAGAAATTTGATCAAGAAATTAATTAAATTATGAAATGCAAAGAATTAAAAATACTATCAGATCTAATAACTTTATAAGATAAATTAACACTAATTTTAAATCAAAAGGAATCAGAACCAAATCAAAATAAAGGTTTTATCGAATATAGTCTTAATAAAGAAGAACTATATTTAAATTAGAAAAATCATGTATTATTGATAGGTGGTAGTGGGAGTGGTAAAACAACTCTATTTAATAAAATCACTAATTCAAATTTAAATGTTGAATAAGGATAATAAATTACTAGCGATATCTACATTAAAAACTCATAATATGGAGAAGGATTTACATTATTTGATACACCTGGATATGTTAATTAAGGAATGTATCTAAAAACATTACCAGCATATTTATATACATTAGAAAACTTTGAAATTTCTAGAATAGTGGTTGTTATTCGTTTTAATCGTTTATATAATACAATAGATTCTTATGGCGATATATTAACTGTATTTAAAAGATATAAAGATAAAATTACAATAGTGATTACTTTTTTTGATTAATGCATTAAGAAAGAATATGTTTAAAATTAAATAATATCTTAATTTTAGTAACACTAGATTAAATCTATAATTTTTACTTAAATTTAGGATACTGGTGAAACACTATGTAAATTATTAGATACTGAGATAAAATCTTCTTATCAATAAAAAATTTAATTAAAAGAAACTGAAATTATTCAAATATTGAAATTGGAAGAAGATAAAAATTGTTAATGTGATATAAAAGATAAAGAATATAATTTAAATTGTAAATTAAAAAAAATCTTAAAACTACCAGAAATGAATAATATTGATAATATTTAGTAATTTTAGAGTTCTCTTGAATCAATTATTTTATAGGTAATAAAAACTAATTTTGAAATGTTTTAAAGAATAGAAAAAAAGTATTATAATCAATTTTAAGAGTTTTTATATTTATAAAGTTTTATCAATTTTACAAATGGTTAGATAACATAAATTTTAATTGTAGCTGAACAAAAAATGAATAAGATTTAATGGGACTAATATAAAATTAGTATTTTTTTATATAAAATCATTAGAATTGCAGAAGTACATATAAAATCAAATGATTTCTTATGATAATAGTTTGGAAATAGCTCATTAAAAATGCATAAATATGTTTAAGTCTTATGTTAAAAATGTAAAATTCTATTATTATTGGGATATTAGTAATTGATTTTTTATTTCATATATTTATATTATTTAATAATGATTAGGGAATTCTTAAAAGATAATACAGAAAGTTGCCTTGATTTGATAGATAGAGGTGAGAATCTTGAAGAAGTTGATAAAAAGAGTGGCAAATCATTATTATAAATTGCAATAACAAATAATAATTTAGCTTTAGTCAAGGCTTTATTAACTAAGAAGGCCGATGTCAATTTTGTAAACAAATTTGATAAGAGTACTCCTTTATTTACATCAATTTAATTAAATTTCTTAGAAGCAGCATAAGCATTATTATAAACTCATTAAGTTGATGTTGAAGTAGAAATAGAAGAGAGAACATATTTGGAACATGCAGTAGTGATTGGAACAGTGTAAATGATCTAATTGCTTATAAGTAATAAGTGAAATATAATTAGAATATAAGGTGCCGATATAAGGAAATCTACTACATTTAGCTATTAATGCAGAATAAGATGAAAATGCATTATTTTTAATTTAAAATGAAATAGGATTATTTAATTAAGATGAAGATCAAGAGAATGTTTTACATTTATTAGCATTTAATGGTAATGCTGAATTACTTAATGCTATAATTAAAAGACACATAAATAAACCATTTTAAGTTGATATTTGGAATTAATAAAATAAAGAAGGAAATGCACCTTTACATATAGCTGCAATTAATGATAAGTAATTATTCTTGAAAGTATTACTTACAAATAAGGATAATATTAATTTGGATGTGAATAAATAAAATAGAGCTGGATTAACTTATTAATAAATAATAGAAGATAGAAAAAAGAAAGTTGAATTAGAATAATAAGAGTAATAAGTAAGAAAAAGATAAATAGCAGAAGATAGAGTAAGTATTTAATTAATTAATTAGAAAGAAAGATAATAATAAAGGGCTAAGGAAGTAGAGAATCAGATTATAGAAGAAAAAGAAGCAAAAAGAAAATAAAAAGAATAAGAAGCTAATAAAGAAATCTTATAGAAGAAAGAAGATACAAAAAATAGACTTGTGATGTTGGCTATCTTTGCCGTTGTTATTCTAGGATTCTATGTAGTGTTATAATTTAGTATTAAAAACAAATGAGTATCAAGATGTGAATTTATTATATTTAAATGAATTTATGACATTGATTTCTATAATCTCAACCTAATAGTCTTAATAAATCATAATGAGATAATATATGATCTATGAATATTATTTAATTTTTGGATTATAACACTTCTCAAGATATAATAATTATTAATTATTATTTTAAGATCAAATTATATCATTTTATTTATAAATATAAATATATCTAAACTGAATTTAGTTAGAAATTCACGTCAGTTTGAGTGTCAGAATTCTAAACATGTTATAACATAAAAATAAGGATTTGATTAATATGAATGTCATCTAGAAGGTAATGAAGAATAGGTTGTTGACTTTTTATTTATATTGGATTCTCTTAATTTTTGCTATCATAAGATTATGAATATGAAAATTTATAATCTATCATAAAAGATAGTTTATAGAAATATCCTGAATAATTTAAAGCATAATCTATATTGAAAATGACATTTGAAGAATTTCTAAAATTGTTATTCCCTAAGTTTCCTGAATTTCGATTAGTTACTGAAAGATATAGATTATTGTAACATGCCTTGGAAGTTTTATTCACATTTTATGAAGGTGAATTTGTGAGTGTAATCAAAGCTGCTAACAATTCTGCAGCTAAATTACTTAATATATTAATAACCTAATTTCTAGGATTTTAGGATCATGAGATAAATAAATCTTTTTTTTAATAAACGATCATAAATTGTAAAGGAGATATTTATGCTGCATTAAAAGGTTTAGTAAATTTAATGATATTGAAATCTTAACAATATTTCCAGATTATAGAGTTCCATAAACTTTAAATCAATTAAATGTTTTACAATATAATGAAGAATTGACAAATAAGATAAAAAATTAAGTTAATACCTCATGGATTAGAATGTGAAATTGAAATTAGAGCTAACAGTATAATACCAGTAGAATTGATAAAGGAGGAATTTAAGAAATTAGGATAAAAATTAAATAGTATAGAAGTCGATTGGATACTATGGTAAATTGTTGAAGAATAATGATTTGACATATTACAACATCATAGAAATTTGTCTATATATTGTATAAAATAAATGTATATTAAATATATATTCAAGACAAGAAAATAATAAAATTATTGATGTATCATACTTTAATTTCCATATCATATTATTTATAGTTGATATCAATATATGTAAAATCCTCTTTTATATTTTCAATCATAACCTCCATCATATACAACATAACCAAATTTATTATAATTCGAATATAACCCAATCTATTTTTTACCATTTTTTATCTTTTCCTCTTCTTTGCAACCCTCCTTCATTAATAGAACCAGAATAAATTATTTTCATTTGGTTTTTCCTTATTCTGTCATTGATCCTGTCTTTAATACTTATCATATTTTTCTATTTTTTTCTTAGCCTTATTCTTTATTTTTGATTTATTGAATAACTTCATTAGACTAATATGAATATTAGTATATAGAATTAACCTATTAATAATAAAATAAATGAATAAACGTGATATTCTGTTATAAGCACGTGAAGGGTATGTATTAATCAATTAATTTAGTCGTAAATAATCTGAATAGTAACTGAGTCTTTTAATGAATCGAATTAACCTCATATAATAAAATCAACTCAAAGTCATTCGAAGGATTAAATTGCAATAGAAGTCTGTTGAAATGAAACAATTCATACAATCCGAACATGATTCATTTAATTAGAGTGTTATATACACATTATTATGATAGAGACTAATTTAGAATATGCAAAAATTATAGCAATTACAGCAAACTTAATTAATGGCAAAAACAAAAAAACAATAAAGTGAAGAGGGACGTAAGAAAACATAAGAACAATAAAGATGGATTAAGTAATAAGAGACTTAGAACTTGAAAATTAAGAAACTTGAATTAGAGAGACAAATACAGTAATAAAGAGAATCTGAACTAATTAAGAATATTGTCAGATACAAAAAACTCAAATAATAAAGAGCATAATCATAAATGAAAATGAGAATTAGATAAAATTCTAATGAAGAACTTAGAAATAAGGAATATTCTTAATTATTAGAGGTTGAATGTCAAAAAAGAATATAGACAGAATAATCTATTCGCAAATTAGAGTAGAAGGAATAATTATTGATTTAAGAACTATAAACATCATAATAGTTGAGTTCGACATACTCACGTTAATTAGTATTATTCTTTATTAATTTTAGGATCCTAGAAACATTACCAAAATTAGAGCAAAGTCTTACTTTCTCTGATGAATATTTTTTATATTAATATATTATCAACATATATTTAATATAATCATTAAACATTGTTTTTTAGGTATTTTTTTAAGTAATTAATTATGTAAATAAGATTAAATATATATTCAATAATTTGGTATCTATTATAATTAATATCAGTATGGGATAAAGAGATTAATACTATAAAGAATTAAAAAGTTAAAATGTATATCTTCTAAAATGGATGCTACATGTACTCTAATTTTAAATTAAAGTGATTTATGCTTTTAAATAATGCTTAAAAGCAAACTGTTTTTGTTATTTATTATAAATATTATTTTGTCAAAGAGGCTAATCAATTTACAACTATTTTTTTTATTACTCTGGTCTTTTAACTAATATAGTAATCCAATAATATTTTTTCCACAAATAGTATTAAAATAACTTACAAGAGTAACAATATAAATTTTAATGTAATTTTAAACTAAGATGTATTTAAATTTTTATTATATCTCATAAACGTTTAAGAATTTAAAGGATTTAATTTATAAATATATTACTAATTATTATAAGATTCTTTAAAAATAAAAAAAATAAAATAAAAATATTATTTAGATCTAAATTATCATATTTAAAGAGAAGAAAATAATTAAAAAGATATAAATATTTAAATCTAGTTAGATAATTTATTATTTTCTATATCAATAATCTCCTAGAGTTTGCTGAATTAAAATAACAGCTTTCAAACCATGAAATATGACATTTTGTGTTTCATATAAGTAAAACATTAACAGAGAAATTTTGTGAGAAAGCGCTAGTGGAATTCTAATAGAAGAATCAATATAATGCTAATTTTGAAGCTCATAAAGGAAATGGAACTATTTAATATGGCAAGAGGATTGCTTAAAAATATTTGGTTAACATTTATTTTGTTACAATAAAGATCTAGTTAACACTATTAGCAATTCAAAATATATACTTATGTTACTATAAAAATAGAAGAATAATATTGATAGATTTAATAGATAACAAATTAAATATCTGTTAATTCATAGATAATGAATAGTAATATAAAAGATGTTGTTTTGATAAAGTGTGATAAACTTTATGAGTATCAATTAGAAAATGATATTGAAAGAAGAGTGTTTTAAGATTTGAATAATATATAATAAATCTTACATTCTGATTATGAATACTGTATGTTTTACAATTTCTTGCGTTTTATAAATAAGTTTAATGAATAAAATACGCCTTTTATTTATTATTATTATTAAAAATGGAAACTGATCCTATGAATGTTACATAAAATTAAACTTTAAATAGGCGTCATTATCCAAAAGATGTTCAAGTAACTTAATTTGTATGATAAAAAGGGTTTAAAATCGGAATGGTATGGTATTGAACATCATCTGTAAGAGATTGGATAAGACATTTAACGCAATGAAAGAGAAATTTTGAATCTAAGAAAGAAGGAATTATTGTACCTGATTATTAATTCATTCTTTTAGGACTGAATTGGATCGTAAAATGCTTGAGTAATTGCAAATTAAACAGAAAGAATTGGAGTAGAAATATGAAGATGCACAAGAGATGAAAAGGCGATAAATGAAATTTTAAGAAGAATAAAAAAAATTCTTAGAGGATAAGGCTGTGTTGTAAAAAGGAATATCTTCTATATATGACAAATAAAAATAAGATTCTTTAATTAGAGAAATGGATTTGAGACAATAAAAATTAGAGTGGGAATAATAAGCTTTGGATGAGAATAGAAGGAGAATGGAATAGGATTTCTTATAGAGGAGATTATAGAAAGAATAATGGGCTAAAGAATAAGATGCAGACCTTAAACTATCATAATTGAGACATATGGAAGAAAGAGAAAGATTTAGAAATGATTAAATAGAAATTCAAGAATTGAATAGAAGAAATGCTGAAAAAGAATTAATTAAAGAGGAAAATTATAAAAATGTATCAATTATAAAATTTAATTAATAGTTTTATAGGCTTTGCTCTCAAAATTAAGCTTAATTGTAGAAAATGCATATTGACAATGTTCTTTAACCTTTATTAGAGAGATAAGCTCAATTAGAATCTTTGATTGCTAAAAATATGGATGCTTATTAAAGAAAACTACTTCAAGATGAATTAGATAGAGTAATGAAGAGACAAGAAGAATATAGATAAACACTTAATGCTAATAGAAAGATGTTGGATGATAGAGAGTAAGGAAAAGTGTAAGAGAAGAGTGTTAAATAAGAATAAAATAAATAAAGATTAGAAGATGTAATTTGATTATATTATTGTATTAGTTGTCAAATTATAATCAATTTTTAGTTTAAAGAAAGGTTGATTAAGTAGAATAATAAAGATAATACAAAGAATATCTAGATTAATAACGTATAGAAAAGTATTAATTATCTATTATTTTAGAGAGGAATAAAGATTGAAATAACTGAGGATGGGAAGATAAGAAAAATCAATGAATATGTTGGATTTGTAGGCATATAAAAATTAAGAGACATAATTAAATGCAAAGATTATTGGATGGTCACCATAAGTTGGGTAATATATATATTTATAATTAAATAGTTAATTACCACCAAAATAAGATTATTTATTAAAATAACAATCTCTAGCTTAATTAAAATAGGATGAAATGAATACAATTAATTAAAATTTGAGTAATGTTTCTCAAGTTAGTCGAGGATAAGCTTTAAGAGGAGCAGGATAAAATGCAATTCATTAAAATCACAATCCCTTAACAAATCCTATTCCATTTAATAATCAGAATCCTTACATATAGAAATAATATGAGTAAATGATTAGACCAAGACCTTATTGAAATTTATTCATATTCAATAATAATGTTTCATATCATATACTTTTTAATTTTATTAATAAATTTTAAATATCTAGATTATTTTTAAATAATCATTTCATTCTTTTTATAGATAAAGTAGAGCAATATAATAAATTCTTAATAAATATTAACTACTCCTTAAGTATATTATAAAATAATTGTTTTATAAATTATGAAAGCTTTACGTAACCTCCTTAATAAAGACTATGAAGATTTTCTCTAACAAAAACATGAATAAAATAATCAAAATAAGTTAATAACTAAAAGAACTGTTGCAACTCGTGAATCAGGAAGACCTATTGGATCACGAACTCATTAAAGAGTTTAAAAACCTGTATCAGCAAGTTAAAGTATGGGAAATCTATTTGGAAATGTGAAAGGAAGTTTATTCACATCCCCTAAACATTCCATTTAATAGGAAGCAAGTCCATATTTAACTGAATAATAAGAAAAATTTTTAGTTAAGCAATTTTGGAGATCTTTACTTCGTTGGTAAGGATTTGATGATTATTTGTTTTTGAGGGATCCATTAAATATAAAACATATAAAAGGGAGGGATATTTTAACAAAGAATGATGTAGTTGAAGAATTGAATTCATAAAATATGCATATGTAAGTAATGTATTAGGCAGACAGTGGGATGCAAGAGTATAAAGATTAACATAGAAGATTATAAATGCAATAATTATAGAAATTATATTAACCAGGAGAAGCTAATTATTAGAAATTTAATCCAGATAAATATAAATAAACATTTTTTGGTGGGAGAGATGTAGCTAAATTATAATAGATAGTGTTTGAGAATCCAAAATTTGTAGAGTTTATAGAAAAGATATAAAAATTATTATAGATTATGAATGAGAAGATGGTTGTTGAAGAAGTGAATTAAATCTCACCTATTGGAGAGAGAATGATTAGATTATTATGGAAAATAGGATGTTTAAATATGTTTTTAGTTGGTTATTATATTCATAATATGATATTGGAGATATATGGTAAAGAGAAATTGGCATATTCAAATTGGAAAAAGGTATTGAGAATATGTAATATGCAAGGAAATCATTGTCATAAATATAAATTAATAGCTTATAAACACATATCTAAGATTTGTATAAAGCTTTAATAATATGATAAAAGTTTAATTTATCTTAAGAAAATGCTAAAATTATCATGGATAGTTAATGATACTAATTATGAAATATTTACTTATGATAAAATATCATTATGTTATTATTACAAATAAGATATGAATAAAGCTATTTATTATCATGAGAAATTTGCATAAGGGGAATATGAAGAACCAGGTAAAGGTATGAGAAATGTAGGTGAAGCAGCATATTTATTAGATGCTAAAACAAAAGAAGGATTTATAGATCAAAATTCTTATTCAGAAGATGAATATGATTTAGATGTATTGTTATAGAATGGAAATCTTAATAAATGGGAAACTGAAAATAAGAGGAAAGATCTTAAAATATTAGTCAAGAAAATACCTATAGAATATAAAAAAGGACATAGTTTTGGTAAAATACATAGACCAACTAATAATGTAATTGATTTTAAACATGCTATGTTAATACTACATTAATTTTAAAATAAATAATCAATTCCATTAGGTCCTATTTATTAAAAAGAAGAAGTAGATTAGTAAGAGTCAACTGCTAAAAAGTTTAAAAAGAAAGACTAAACACAATCATGTCAATATTTATTTAATTAAAAGAGTACAAATAGAGTTGCATCTAACTTTTTATTACAAGAAGAAATTAAAGAGTAAACTACTGGTGATAACTTATGTTTTAAACCATCTGAAAATGTTTACTATATCAAAAAAATGATCAGAGTCTTTTAATATGATCTTAAGTATTTATTATAGAAACAATCTCTTTTTAAAAACTCCACTGATTGTATATGATAATAAATATATGATAATTTATTAATCTATTAAAAAATTAAACACTTAATCGTCCAAAAATTAAAAAGAGATCTTTTAGTAAAAAAGTCTAGTGTTATAATTAAGGAAAATTCCACTTTTCTTTAATAAGTATATTAATCGGGAGCATAAAATAATTAATAAATAAATGAATTTTTAGAAATAATTAGTCACTCTTCTACTACACACTTTTCCTCCATTAAATTAAGATCATTATATTCTCTAGATATAAGAATCTTTTATTACATATGCTTTATTAAGACTTCCCTAAAAAATTTCATTTATTAATTGAAGAAGTGTCAGATATGAGGATGTATATGGAAATTCTATTTTAATGAAAAAATTAATAGATTAAAATAAACATAGACATAAACATATATTTTTGATTAATCTTCAAACTTTTATGATTCTATTGATTAAAAATTTGAATTTAAATGTTTGTATCCTTCAAGATTATGAAGACATGTAGTTCAATTTTAGAATTAATCTTATCCTTTAGAATTTATACCATAAGTAAATGAATAGTTAAAAATTGAGCCAATACAAAATAATAATTCAATTTAAATGTAAAGCATTAAATATTAAATAATTAACAAATGCCATTTACATTTTAAATTAATAAATTTATCATAACATAAGAGCTCATACCTTAACATAATTATAAGATTTATATTTAAAGTTTAATTCTAAACAAATATAATTAGCTTAGAATTAATACTCATTTGATAGAATTTTAAATAAATGCTATGTAAGAAGTATTAATTGAATAATATTTTATAAAATTAGCAAAAGATATTTGTAAATATTTTTAGAAAACCTTAAGGATTTGATTACTCTTAATTTAATCTAATCAATTTTACTTCAATAATTTAAGTCTTATTCTTAAATTTGAACATTTTTATGTTATACGTCATCATCCAAAATTAAAATTAATTTATTAATTATATATTCTACAATGAATAAGAAATATTATCAATTATTTACAGAGTCTCAATAAAACCATTCTTTACCATAAATTCTCTCTACCCAATCAGTAAAAGAGACAGGGTCTTTTGAAGAAATTATTTTTGATTCTTCTTTTGTTATTTCCTCATCCATTTATATTGTAGGTACTCTAGAAGATTTATTCACCACTATTCTATATCCACATTCAAGGGATTTCTTGACTCCTGGCATTAATGGGCCAGGTTCTTGACTAGCTGATTAATGACTCTTTCTACTATTTTTGCTAGAAACAAAAAGCTTTCTATTTGGTATTACAATTATTGGGCTTTTGATCTTTTTGTTAGTCTCCACTCTAAAAACCGATTCTAGACCGTCCATGGAATTCCTTGCGTTAAAGTGATTATGACTCTTTTGAAGGTTGATTTGCTCCTTTAATGGTTATTTTAATGAATTCTTTCGTCTAACATAATCAATCTCATCTCTTTAAGTTTATTTGTTCAATATTATTCTATGAAGTTATCCAGATAATAAGGTTCTATTTGATTATACTGATTTATTAAACATTGAAATTTTTTAAATTAATTTATTAAAATAGCATTATTACCTAAATCTTAATTTAAATGACATCATATTAATTATTATTAGAATATGTTATTTAATGGTTAGTTTAAAGGATATTATATCTTTATATATTTAGTTAATATATTTTAATTATTAAGCTTATTAAATACAAATATATTTAATAATATTCATATTACTATTTATATGCAAAGTAGTTGAAAAGCCTAATTTATTTTTAATATTACTAAAATTATTTTCAGAGATGTAATTTAAAACAAATAACAATTTTTATATGTAATTCAATCAGATTCACAGTTTATATCAAGATAAACTATAAAAATGACTTTTTAATCTACAAATAAAATGACGCCCTTTATAACAATATAATTAATTCTAAATTCCATATAAATGCAGAAGACTCAATATTTTATAGATTGATTCATTTAAGTAATTTTATTTTATATTTTATATATAGTATAATTAATTATAATACTATGAGAATTTAAGCTACATCATTCAGATTGCCAGCATTAAAATTATAACCAAAAGACTCTTATTAATGTCTCAGTTATGGAGATAATAATCTTTCAAACTCATCAATGATTAAATACTAGAGTAGTCCACTCAGAAATTATGATCCTTCTCCAATTAAAAAGAGAGTTCGAGGAATGACTATAGCTATATATAATAGTCAAGAAAAGCTCAAGACAGCTGATTATAGAAATGGAGGGGAATTCATTACTTAAATCTAACAAAATAATTAAAGTACTTCCGTTGTCAATACTTTTCGACGATATAGAAGTAAACTTAAGTAATTGATGTAACCTGCAAAAGATGAAGGAGTAAATTCAAGAGACCCTCGTTTATTTTCATTTAAAGATCCTGGAGCTACTATTCGCCTTGACAGATTGAATAATGATCACAAAGATCAACAAATTTAAGATAAAGTAACACAACTTATGGGCAGGGTTAGATTGCTTTTTTCTTCTAAATAATTCTATCAAGAACCTCTACATTAAGACACTTTCCAAGTCACCCTTGTAAAACTAAAAGATGAATATGATTGTTTATACCAAGATTTTAATGACTATTATGTCTAAAATAATAAATTAGATAAATAAGTCTTACAACTACTAAATCATATGGAGATTATCGAAACCTTACTTAAACCTAAACAGCCTATAAAAATCAAAAAGTATCAACCACAATAACCTAATATCATACAACCAGAATAATAACCTCCTATTGTTGAAGCATAAGAAATTGTTGAAGAAACACCTTAACAATCTTTAATTGTTGAGCCTCCACAATTTTCTCCTTAACAACCAAATCAACTTTCAACTCATGAACCTAGAGAACCAAGTGTATTCACTCCTCTCACTTCTAAACAATATAATAATGATTAATCAATAAGTGATTTGGAAAATGATCAATAAAATAAGCCAAATATTTAAAAAAAGAAAAAATAAAAAAACAAAAAAAGCCCCTAAAAATCTTAAAAGACTATCGTTGTTTAGGAATCAATATTAGATCTTAATGCTTTAGAAGATTAGAATTAGATTACTCAATAAATATAATCTCAAAAAACAATTAAATAAAGATCAACTCCTTAAAATAATTAGGCTTAAATTATACAGTATGATAATATTCTTGATTCTGAACAAAATTAATAAGAAGATACTAATAATTAAATAGATAAGCCTGCCCTTAAAAGAACTGTCAGCAATTTAGGATCTATGAGTAAAAAAAGAAATACATTATTGGAAAATAAGGAAGGATAAAAAAAATAAAAGAAGGTGGGGACAATTTCTGAACAAGATGATAGTAATTAGGAGGAGGAAAAATTAAATAATACATAAATAGAAGGTTAGATTGATTCAAATGATGAATAATAATAAAGTAAAATTAAAAGTTAAGAGTTTACTTTTTTAGATATGTTAATTGAATCCTAAAATATTTATAAGTATCCATTTTATTAAAATTGGGAATTTCACACTGATGAAATTATAAAGGGAACTAGTTTCGGTGAATATGATTTATGATTATAATTCTTCTTGTTTAACTAATTCATATATAATTATTTACATGAATAGATATGAACTTATTACTTTTTGTAATTGAGATTTTAAATAAGAAATTAGGTGAAAAATATTAATTTAGATATAAAAGTAATTTTTCCATTTTTTATTTCTTAAAATATTAAAAAATATATAAAAAAATAAATAATAATCTGATTTCCAATTATTTAGGAGTTTAAGAAAATGCATACAAAAATTAATTTTAGTAATAATTATGTTCATATAATATCAGAATTATCATCATAATACCTATTTAATAGTATGATAATTATGTGTATAAGAATATCATTTATGAATTAGTACTGATTCTTAAATAATTGAAATTAGGTTTTTTTTTTAATATATATTTATGTTACTATATATGATTCTTAATCTATTTATTAAGTAATCTAACATTCTTAGAAAATAATGATGAGTGGATTGAATAAATGAGATTTAAATAAATTTTGACATAAAAATCAAAAAATTTATGTTAACCTTAATTAAAGAATTAACTACATTTAAATACTGAATTAAGTTGTGTAATTGATTATTTAAACATTAGTTAATCTTAAATCCTCTAAAAACAAAAGTGTGCAGTATCAATAATTTATAAAAGAATTGATTATGGTTATTAATTGAGACTCAATACTTATTAATGGTGATATAAATTAAAGTAATATTGAAATGATATTGATTTATAATTCAATAATATAATTAATTTTTAAATAAAATGATGCTGAATGAATTTACATCATTCTTTGACAATCTCGAAGTTATTAATAAAATCAAACATATCTGGTCAAAGTTTTAGCTCAGTATATACGAAGTAAATAAATTATGAAAATCCATAGAAAGATTCAATTATTTTCGAATCTGTGTGTCATAAAATTAGCAGAAAAACTTAAAAGCTTAAACCAATTATAATTCAATTGGGTCAAGAACATTTGTATTTATTTAAAAATAAGAATCCTCATGGCATGTTATTATTGACTGTAGTAGTGATGACTATATAAAAAAATGAGAATGGACTTATGATTAGATTGTTGAAAAATGGATAATATATTGATATTATAACAACAGATGCAATGTTATTGAAATAACTATTAGCATTTAAATGTCTATAAACAACCTTTCATGAGGAATTTGGAGTAACAAAAATGATAGGGAAAGGCAGTTTTGCTAAAGTTTATTTAGCATCTAAGAAATAGACTGGTGCTTAGTATGCTATAAAGGCATTTAACAAAGAATTTATGTTAGAGCAATTCAAAGGTAAAGAAAGTTTAGAGAATGAAATACGTGTAATGAGAAGGTTGAATTAAGATAATCTTGTCCATTTACATGAAGCATATGAGACATAGAATTCAATATACTTTGTAATTGATCTTTTATAAGGTGGAGAACTACTTGCTAGAGCTAAAACTAATCCATTTTCATTAGATACACTCTAAAAACTTATGTATAACTTTATTAAAGCTTTGGTACATATACATAGTAAGAAATGCATACATAGAGATTTGAAACCAGAAAATTTATTACTTAAATCAAAAGATTCTAATGTAGATGTAGTAATAGCAGATTTTGGACTTGCAGCATTTTTAGGAGAGGAAATTCTATTTAAAAGATGTGGCACTCCTGGGTTTGTTGCACCTGAAATTTTAATGTATAAAGAGGATGATCCTTTTTATGATGAAAAATGTGATATCTTTAGTGCTGGTGTTATATTTTATATATTATTAACTGGCAAACAACCTTTTTAAGGAGCTGACTATAAAGCAATTTTAAGGGCTAATAAGAATTGTGAAATTAATTACAACATTAAGCAAATTCAATAGGTATTTTGATTTATTCTAAATAGGCATCTCCAAAATTGTAAGAATTAATAAGAAAAATGTTATAATAAAATCCAAAAGATAGGCCCAGTGCTGAAGCTTGTTTATAACATCCTTATTTTGAAGAAATCTTTAATAAAAATGATTTAGTTGAAATTCATGAAAATTTAATTGAATATGAAATAGAACATGAACATAGATTATAAAAGAAAGGAAGCTTTGATAGTCAAGTAGGTTCAATGGAATTGGTAGTTAGAACTCCAATTTTAAATGGTAGAACTGATACAATTGGATCTTTATCTGTTTGTTCAGGATAAGGATCTACTAGTCGTATAGAGAAACCATAACCCTAATTATAATAACAATCAAAATTTAGTTAGTTTTGTTAAACTATGAAAACAGTGTAATAAGATACAAATACTAATACTATGGCTTCTCCATAAAATAAAAAAAAAGATTAACAAGATTTACATAAATTTGCATTAAAGAATTCTTATTAACAAAAATAAATGAGTAAGGATGATGATTTTGTAAATGAAGAATCAGCACATTTAGATGATGCAATTTAGAAATTGAATAGTTAAGCTCCAAAAATAG
This sequence comes from Paramecium primaurelia, assembly GCA_905182975.1. Lineage (NCBI taxonomy): Eukaryota > Ciliophora > Oligohymenophorea > Peniculida > Parameciidae > Paramecium > Paramecium primaurelia. Next base: position 232,058 of record CAJJDM010000083.1, on the reverse strand, counting down.
GATTATTTAAAAAGAGTGCTTCATACAAAGTACCAAAATCAACTTAAGAATGATATATCAATTAATGAATTGCCAATTGCCTGTTGAATCCAACATATCAATTTCGATACCATTTCCAAATCCAATATATCCTAAATCTGTAAAAGATCTATCTATTTCATTTCTATTCACACATCTTGGTTCTATTCTATATCTATGTCTAGATGGTAATGGTAAGATTAATTAAGGAGTTTCACTTCTATCTGCATATTCATCTTCACTTTCAGGAGTCTATGAATAATTTTATATAAAATACTTTCTTAAATTCAACCTAACCTCTTGAAATTTTATATTCTCTTAATTCCTCATCATTCATCTTTACTCCATCAGAATCACTTTTTAACCAAGAATGTTATAATGATTGTGCTGCTGTTGCTCTTCTTTCTGGATAAGGATTAAGCATTGGTTTTAAAAATGAGGCTACAAATCTATATTAAAATATTACCTAATTCTTTTGCATCCTTAGGATTATATTTATATTTCTCAATTAATACATCTGTTAATGACCAACAATTTAATACAGGTATTCTTTATAAATTACCATCTTTATTAAAATATCTTTTAGATTTTAATCCTCTTTAAGAAAATTTCAAAGGAAATTTACCTATTAATTCTTAGATCTAAGCTAAATGATCATCATTTTTTGAAAAATTAGCTCCTTTTCTTGGTTCAAATAAAAAGTCACCTGTCAACAACTCAAAAAGCATACATGCAAAACTCCAAATGTCAGCAGTAGCATTATATCTTGAACCTATTAAAACTTCTGGTGATCTATATTATCTGGTCTATATAAGAGTAGAAAATTAATGATGTGTCCAACAAGCATTACCTAAATCAGCAACTTTAACTGAGAATTCATTCTTCTATATTTATTTAAATAATGATTTATTATCTATTTTAAATAAATTTGTTTGAAATTCTCTTTTTTCTTCCATTTTAATCTCTTCTTCTTTATTTTTTATAAATTATTCTTCTTCTACTATTCTCATATCTATTTCTTATAGTTTCTATTATTTTTATTACTTTTTCTTTTATCTTCTTTATTAATTTCTTAATTGATTTTTAGTTAATTTTTATTATTCATTTTCTTAAACTTATTCATTTACTTTTAATTCTTCATTGATAACTGTTTTTACTGAATCTTCTAATTTAATAGGTTCTTCTTTTTTTATATCAAATAATTAATGATAAAAATCCAATCTATCTTTAAAAATCTAATTTTTAGTTAGTTAACCATTTTCAATAATATCTCTTATTTCATCTTAAGTTAATTATAATAAAACATTTTCTGGTTTTAAATCAGTATGAATCACTCCACAATGATCATGTAAAAATTCTAATCCAATTAATACTTCCTTAGCTATTTTTCTACATAATCTCATTGGAACACCCTTAAATTCATATCTCTTTATAATTTCTAATAGATTCACTCCCAATATTTCAAAAACCATACAAAAATGACAACCATATGGACCTCTATATACAAATGAATTGAGTAATTAAACTACATGAGTATCATCACGATTTAATCTTTGATTTGGTTTATATTAAATTAATTTCTTTAACCATTTTTCATCTCCAACATGTTAAGCTACTTTTTATAATATTTCAACTTCATCATAAGCTGCTTCCAAATAGTTTTCTGCTGATTTTTATATTTTGATAGCAACATATGTATCAAATTTAAAATCTTTACATAACCATACTGTTGAAAAGTGTCCCCAACCTAATTTTTGAACAACAACATATCTATTTTATAAGACTTCTCCAACATGAACAGGATGATATCCACCAATCTTATAATCTTCAATTCCCTCATCTTCTGAATCATGCTCTTCATCCAATTAATGAAATAATTCCATCTTCTTTGGTTTTTACATAGATTAAGTCATATATTAAGATGTTGCCATTTAACAAACTGGCTATAACACTTACGATTCAATTAAATTTGAGTCTTGTAACACTTGATAATAGGACTTGCTCATAACAGTTGATTAAAATAAATCGCTAGTGTACATATTCTCATTACTCATTTTTGAATTTGAATATATTAATTAATTAATTAATTATACTGTTAATAAAACATTTGAAATTCCTTTAATTATTTTTTAATTATAAAAAATAGAACTCCAAACATTTATTCTCTTCTAGAATTCTTTATCATTGTAATATTCTTTGTTGCACATTCTATTATGTATTTAAACTGTGAATTATACTATAAATATATAAACAATTATATAAAATTCTTCTTAAATTGAAATATAAATTATGTTTACTTAAAAGAAGACAAATAATTTTTTATATTATTTTTTATAATGAATTTAGAATAAATATAAAAAGAACTTGATTCTATAAATAGATAAACTAACATTATTAATTTATAGTGTAAATTATATACTGCCTATCATTCATTTATGTATAGATTTATGAATAAGGATAAGTAAGAAATTAATATAAATTTTAGTTTCAAAGTTTACACATTTAGAAATCATTATGGATCTTATATGGCCTTAGGAATGGCAATCCATAATACTTATCATCTAAGATAATCTATTCTAAAATAATGTATTCATTTAACAAAATCTAAAAATCCTACAATCATAAAATTAGCAGCAATACCTATAACTACAGTTTATTTTGGAGTCTTATTTGGATTATGGCATATTCCTTCATTTACTGGAGAATTAGCTATAAGAATATACTTTGGTATGCAATCTGCTGTTTTTGATTTTTTAGTAGATAAAGAATCAACATTTTAAGATATCCCTTTGCGATCAATAATAAAATGAATGCAAATATTTTATATCATATTTATTTATTCATATAATATAAATCACTATGGATTAAATTAAGATAAAAATAGAATCTATAAATTTTGAAAACATTAACTAATATTTTTTCACATTCATTAACTCTAATTACAAGTATCTTCAAATTCTTTGAATAATGATTCATATTCAAAATAGTTATAATCTCTTTTAATTATATTTATATAATCTTAAGCTTTTTAATATTCTTCCATCTAAATTAAACAAAATACTAATCTGTAATAACACTTTACTTTATATTCCTATTTTAATAAAAATTATTTAATTACTTTCTATTCTAAACGAGGCATAATAGGTTCAAGAATCTTTTAACATTCTTAATAATCTTTTAATTTAATTAATGCTTAAGCTCTATTGCTAATCAATACTAAATAAAAGTCTTCTTTTATAACTTCAGAGTTTTTCTCTTTGTTCAAATATTTAGGCCACTTTTCAATAAAGTTAATTCCTCTTAAATATCTAGATGCAGCACCTACATAATCTCCATTTTAATATAATTTATTTCCTTCTTATTTGAATTTTTCTAATTAAATTACACGACTATATATATGATTAACAAAAATACTTTTCAACATTTGTAACATCTAATTATTGCTGTGGTTGTATTACTTCTTCAACTTATATCAAATAGTATTTCACTTGATCTTTTACAAAATTTTCAATATTATCTGGTTTTTCTAACAAGTCTCCTTATATTTTAAACCAAGCCTTTTCTCCCTCTTTCATAGATAGAAGGGCTAAACGAAATCCTTTTATTAGAGGAATGCTTGAGGCTAAACAAATCTTCAAAATATTTTAATTTTGAGTTGGATTTAGTATAGTACCTTTTTCATCTCTTTCTTCACATCTTATTTTAATTCTAGATTTTTCATTTATTTATTTTTAAGGATCTTCATTTTTTGATACAACAACAATATATTTAATTAGATTTTATTATTACAAGATTATTTTATCATATTTAGACACAATTCTTTCCATTTCAGTTTAAGTTTTATTCTGTTAACTAATTTCTTAATTTTGGAAAAGTTGATCATCTTCTATAGAAAACCAATCTGATTAATTCATATAAATTGAATTTATAAAAAGAAATAAAAAATCAATTTCTATATTTTCTATTTGATCTCTAATCATATTTCGATCATCTTATCTGTAAAGAAGGATTTAACTATTTCATGTAGATTAAGAATACTCTTATTTCCATGGCAAATGTATATATATATTTTCAATATGAAAGACCATAACAATTGATCATTATTGTTAATAATAACCATATAATGCTTTAAAATTAAATGACATTTTAAATTTTTAAGTTCTTGCCCACTCATTAGTCTCTGACAATGTATTTTAACTTAGTTCTTCCAATTTTCTTTACAATCTCTAAAATCCTTCTTAGGATACAGATCCCTAAAATGTCAATGTCATAATTTTAATTAAATTTATCTCATGATTTAATTAATCTAAAAACTTTGTTTTTTTTGGATGTGTGGATACTGCTTCAATATTCTTAAAACATTAACTAACAATAAATGACATTATTGAATCAGTAACTGTTTAATCTAAATTAATTTAGGCCAATATTACAGCCTATTCATTAAGTACTGTTAACCATTATATAACATATGGTCTTGGTATCATATCCATTCCTTATGGCTAATCAAGGTTTAATAATTTCACATAACTTTAAAGACATGGCTAATAATATTAAGATAAAATTCCATTAATTTATTACTGAATTGGTTCTGCAAATTCTTTAAAACTTTTTAACTTCTTAGAATTTGAATACACACTCTAAGCTAAATCTTTTATTTAAGTAGCAATCAACTTTATATTATGCAAAAGTATCAAATAATCTTAGGATTCTTTGCAATTAGATTATAAATAATTAAGACTATCTTACATTAATTATAAAAAAAGAATTCCATCTATATTTTTATTCTTAGATATTCTATTAAAATAATATAAATCCTTACTTAAATATTTCATTAAATATTTGCAACATGAATTCAGAAAAATTAACTCCAAAAAAATCTTTTTGAGGGACAACAAAACTAACTTTTATCTATTTTAATGTGTAATTTGAAAATTATAAAGATAAAGATTTAACTTCTATATCATTAATAGAATTATCTATCTTTAGACAATCTCCAAATAAATTTGTAATTATCTAAGCCATATTCTTTATTGATTCGATATCTTAATTTATTCTTTAACATAATATGGAGCTATATTATTAATTAAACCATGATTTTTAAGCTGATTCCAAAAACTATAGCATCTTAATTTCTATTTCCTCTTTCAATTTTTACATGTTTGGATTTAAATTAAGATCTCTACATAAATTTTAAAACTATTTAACTTATTTACTAAATTTTCCATTTACAAAATTTTCTAATGCTTTACAATTCTATAATTATAACTCTTTTTAAGGTAAAGAACATTGTTAAAGGAATTCAATAATAAAATCACCTCTAATCATTTCAACTTAGTAAGCTTCATTATCTCTCTGTTACAAAGTCTTATTAAAATAAGCATTAAAATTTGCTTTTATAGATTACTATAGATTATTAACAATGTCTTAAGTACTATTCTATGTTAGATTTAATTCATTTATATATTCAGCTATTTCTAAAATCTAATTGTACTCCAAATTGTCTTGTTTTATCTATTGAAGCATATCATTATATATTTATTTCATTACTTGATCTATTTATTCATTCAATTATTTAAACAATGATATATTCTTATATTAATTAATGTTTTCCTTTTAAAGAGATATGAGTTTCATCACTTGAGCATTATTTCTTTAAAGATAAGCTTCTTTCAATTAATTTGGCAATTATACATACTATTCACATTTTCTAATGAAATCAATTACTGATTTCAAATTTTGTTAACTAATTCTTAATTTATTCATAGATTATGAAATAGAATTTAATTTAGACAATAATGAAAATGTTCTTTTAGATAAAGATCCTAAAATTAGAATTTAATCAACTTGCATAGGTTAACTTGACTTATCATTAGATGCTAATGATTTTTTTCTTTTTATTGAATCTTTATATTCTTTGGAAATGAATTCATTATGTATTTATAAAATACCTTAATTGATACAGAAGAAATCATCAATAAAATAGTAAACGATATTTTTATTCATTTCTATATTTTATTATTATAGCATAGTCATTGATTACTTTGAAATTTAAGGCTATACTATTTTTAAGAATGTTTAAGCATCGAATTATGGAGAATCAAGATGAATTTTAACAATAACTTTATCTAAATTTTTAATTTATTGTTTTATTTATTCAACTGATTCTACATCTATAACTGCATTTAAACTTTCAGCTATTTACTTCTTTTTTAATGCAGCATTTCTATTTTTATTAGATTTAGTTGTTCTTTATTGAGGAATAAAAGGATTATAGAAAGTCTTAATTAAATATTCTGGATTTCCATCCCATTATAAATTAATATGTTCTAATTTCTTTTATCTCTTATTTTACTCTCTTTATAAGTTTAGATTTTCAGGAGGAGGTTAATCAGATTCTTTCCATGATGTTTGTTGTATTTGCTCTTGAATTTATTGAACTCTAACACTTTTGTACCAATTCTCAAATTATTCTTTGAGTTTTTTAATCTCAAGAATATATTCAAGATTAAAATGAGGTCTTTCATCTTTTAAATACTTAATTATCTTAAAAGCAATAAGTCCTTTATCTTATAATTTCTTATCTACCAAAACATGTGTAGATAATGAAAGTAATTTGTATTCATCATCTTCAAGATCTGCAAATACTTTAATGAATTCAATTCTTTATGGATGCTTCTCTAAAATATTCAGAAATAATTCAGCACTATAATATGCAGATTTTCTTAGACTACCATCAACTTTAGATTTATTTCCTATACAATATAATAATCCAAATGGTAATTATTCATTACCTATTAAATATAATCTAATTTCTTTAGGATTTAATTGCATTTTGAATATGTCAAGTTATTTAAGATATTTAGATGTCTTTACTTTGATTTTTTGTTAAGATTCTTTGATTTTTGTTAAGACAGCTATAATTTATTGCTAATTATTCATTAAATATATATAATGTCATTTATTAATCTTTGGAAGATTATTTTAGCTTTAACTCATTTATGAACCTGTTTAATAAAATTATTGATTGGCTTGACTATTGGGTCTATCTTTATCATTTTAATATCTTTCTTTATCTATTTTATCTCTATTGTTTTTTGATTTTTCTTGCATTTATTTGTATCCAACACCAAACTAAAATATAATTTTGAATATATATACTCTTCCCATTCTTTCAGGAGATGTCTCTTTAGGTGGGAAATGTGCCCATCCTCGATAATCTCCTAATTATCCTTTAAATTTATCTAATTCTTTATCACATGAAGCACAAGACCAAAGTTGTTTCTTAGCAAATAAACCTTCTTAATCTTTAGATCCTCCTTCTCCTTCCAGCATCATAAATATTTAATTAATCTATTTAATTAATATAATAAATATACTCTTTATTCTAGATAAATCAAAGCTTTTTTAGTTTCAGATTTATTAGCTAATTATTTAATGAGGGCTTAAACAACTTCTTCTAATCTAGAGACAAGATCATTTTGTAGTTTTTCTAAATCTTCGAGTTCAGCCTTCTTTTCTAATTTAATTCTTAATTCTTCAATTTATTTAGATAATTCATCTCTAACTTATTTTAATTTAGGTTCAAATAAGGCTAAGAGATCTTCTCTTGTAACCACACCATCAATCTTTTTTCCAAATTAAGCTATCTTAGCCTTATTTGTATCTTAATCTTTTTTCATTTAATCTTATATTTCTCTTAATTCTTATAAACCAGAAATAATTGAATCAGTTTTAGTTTATTTTATCTTATTTTCTAATTCAGCAATCTTTTATTAAACTTATTATGCATTTTATGAAAATTAAGATTTGTGATTGATTAATTCTCTAATAATAAAATTAATAAAATAATTACTATTCATTTTAAGCTACTTAATCTTGTAATTCTTTAAAAGTATTTAAAAAATCTGGACTTAATTAAGGTCCTTTACTTGGACTATTATCTAATTGTGGTTAAGATCCACGTTTATTTTTATTTAAAAGATCTTTGATTTAAGTGATTTCATTTTTTATTTTTTCTTATTCACTTAAATCACCTTTTTTACCAAGATTTATTTTAAATTCTCTTCTAACTTTTTCAATTTCTTCATCAATATGATCATATGTTTATTTTTATTATAATGCAACTTTTTAACCAAGATTTGTTAAATCTTATTAAGTAGCATAATTTTCTAATAATGCTCTTATTTTATTAATTTCTGCCAAAATAATAACCATTTAATTTTCTCCCATATTATTTCCTTCTTCACCTGAATTACCAAATGAAGCTAAATTGAGTTATGTTTGTAATTATTCTAATAAAGTAAATAGCTTTTTAATATCATTTTTAATGATTAATAAATCTTCTGAATCAACATTAGATCCTCCTCCTGAAACTACTTCCCTATTTTTCTTTTTTAATTCATCAAGTAATTCAAATAATTTTTAAATCTCTTCTTCATGATTATCTAATTTTTTGTTGATATCAGTTAAATCAACTTCAGAATTTGGTTAATCAACATAATCTTAATCTTTCACTTAAATTGGTTATAATAAAGTTTTTGGTTGATTATTCAATTGTTTTAGTAATTCTTTATATTAAGATTCTAAAATATATAAATAATATTTACCTAATTATGCTAAGCGATTCTAAACATCCTTTAAAGAATCATCAGATAAAGGCTTAGATTAGATTTGATAAACATTAGTATCTGGCTTTTATGTTTATAAATCAGATATTATTTTATTTTAATCGTTGATAAGTTTACGAAGTTAATCTAATTCTTCATTAATTTTATCAATCTATATCTATTTCTAAATAATATCTTCAGCATTTTTATTTATTTATTATTACTCTTATTCCTGAGCCTTAGCAATCTCCTTTATTTAGATATCTTAATCTCTCAAAATATTATCTAAGAAATAATTGATGATAATTTCATACCATATCGTTATTTTAATGCTTATAACTCTGCTTTAGTAGCAAAATTCTAATGAATTTCTTTTACTTAAGAATCAATCACATCAACTTTATCTTTTGTATCAGTCTATTATGATTCTTCCCTTAATTTCTATCATTTAATTGTATATTTACCTACACCCAATCACTATTGTCCTTCACCTATCCATTTATAAGTATCATTCCCTTATGTAACTGTTTGAGAATAGAAATAATGACAGAAAAATTCTTCTACAAGATTTCTTCCGAAAATGTAACTTGCATCATCTTATCTAAGTTCATATTAGCTAAATCCTAATCAAAAGAAGTGAAGTTGGGATCAAATATCACATTTATAATTTATTCATCCATTTTAAATAAATTAATGAATAGATTCTTTTTCACAGGACAAGCTACTCCTATAGAAAACAGTGAATTCGATGACGAGTACACTCTTAAAGTACCATCAGAAGAAGAAGTTCGAATTGTAGCTGTTAGATTAAGAAATTGTATATTCTTCTTCTTATTATATTACTCTAGGCTAATATTTTTTAACAGGTATAGATGTTTGCAGAGAAAAAATCTTCAAAAAACATCTTGAAGATGAAAAAGGCACTCCCAATGGATTCTTACCATGCAAACCACTTGTAGATAGCTATTATTATTGCATTTCATAAGTATATATATATATTTCATTTAATTATTAGGGATAATATGGATAATCAGTTTAAGATGCCCCAACTGAATCATAAGATAATCTATAAAAATTTTAAAGCTGCTTATTTAATAAATTGAATCCAGCCAATTATTGTAAAGGGTTTAACATTTAATAAATATTCTTTAGATTTGCAAGTAAAGCAGTAAGAGATTTGTATCATCTTCCAGGTACCAAAATTAAAGATACAACAATATGATTACGCATAATCAATAATTGCATAATAATAAAATAAAATTGTCTAATTTCAATTACTATCTCCATCATTATTTTGATCATCATCATATTATTATTATTTTCTCTTGTGTGTATTTCTTCTATCTTTTCTCTAATCTCTATGATTATAATCATGACTATTTTATCTATTTCTTGATCCTCTCTTTTTTTATATATTTTATTAATCAATCAATTTCATTAAAATTTCATTATTCATTTCATTATCATCAAGTTCATCATTTTATTATTATTATTATTATTAGATATTTGGAGGATACATTTATGGATACATACCATAAGGATTCTGAAATTACATCATACCTTATTACTACATTAATTACTATTAAGGCATAAATCCTTGCTATTACAATTATTATGGTATCATTTATTATCTTGAATGATCAAATTCATCTACTCTCTATTTCAATTGCTTAATTTCATTCAAAATCTGTTATTTTTATAAATCATCTCTTTCATTCAATAATTATGTTAAACTATCATCCTTATCTGCATCAATAACTGGTTTCTTTTTTGAAACTAAAGCAGACAGTTATTAAATATATTAATTTTATTCTTCCATTTGCTTCTACATATTTAACAATTTTTAGTTTCCTTGAATTGCATAAGACTATGGTCTTGTTTAATTTTAATTACTTTGAATAGAAGTTCTCCTTTGTATGTATTAAGGTTATATTTCTGGATTATCTACTGCTTATATTAAATTATTTTAGTTTTAATTTTAAACTGATTAAAGATCAGTCTATAATTATTCAATAGGAAGTGTGTTTTAGACATTAAAAGTAGGTTAATAATTTTTGTAATTTATTTGATTATGTTCATTTCTCTATTTATCCTTCTAAACTAAATCTCTTTAGAGTTGCATTGATTGTTATTCTAATGAATAAATATGATCTTCCTTTCCTTTCATTCTCGTATTATAATCACTAACCTTTTTAAGCATTTTTTAATACTGTTTGCTCTTAAAATTACATTAACTATATTAGTTAATCAAACTTCTGTTTATTTGAATTGGCTTAGATCATTGGTTGATAACCATTACTATAACCACTAGGTGGTGCTTTGGAAAACATATTTTATCCTAACATCTAAAATGCATTTTAGTATTGATCCATTTTAATTAATAAAATGAATATTATAAATTTATTGTAAACTAAATATCATAATTTATTAAATTTTAATATAATCAAAGGAATTTCATTTATCATATCATTCTTTCTTAATACTTTGAAGTGACTTTTATTTTATTTTATAATTTTGTTAATGCAAATAGTAAAATAAATATTTAAAGATATTTCAAATATTATTGTAAATAGATAATATTAATTATTGAATTATGATTATATAATTATTTTAGATTGATATAGAATAATATTTTAAGATGGTGAAATAATATATTAAAGAAAATGGAAGTATAAGTTTTCATAAAAAAATGATATAAACAAAAATTAAAAGATAGTATTTTTTCTTATGTTATTAAATATTAATACATAATATAGAAATACTAAAAATGAATAAAGTACTTATAGAAATATTAAATCATTATATTATTTACTATATCAACTCAATTTAATAGTGCTATTAAGATTGCCTCATTGATCCACCATTGTTTAATTTCGATGTTCCACTACTTGTTATTACTGATGTACCATATACTATGTCTATTATCTAACCTATTCCATGATTGCATTTTGAATAGCATCATGCCATTAATCTAAAAGAAGATTTGAAGTCGCATTAAAGACAAATTCAGAATCACAATTTTCATAACGGATCTATTTAGGATTAGAATTTTACTTTAAGAGTATGTTATTTAGTTGTATCAAAAAGTGGATTCTTGATTACTACAGCATCTACAAAGGATATGAATAATATTGGTTCTGCATCACCAGGTTTCTTAAATAAAACTAATCCAACATTTGTTAATATTACAAAGACTTCTTACCAATCACCTTAAAACATCTTCTTTTTAAATATCTATAACCATCCCATATTCTATGAATATAATCCTTATTTAGAACTCACTTTATATGTTGGATTCTTTCCTTGATCTTGACTTGTCTATTTTTTAATAATTTAAGATATGGGTATTTCATCTTTGACTCCTTTCATTTTAATTTTAAATTAAACTAAAAATTCTACTTTAAATAATGAAATCTTTTGGGATGCAAATATATCAGTTAAAAATGAATTTAATTCACTTCTTTTAAATGTTTCAATTAAATAATCATCTGAACCTGCTACTTTGATACAACAAATGACAGGTGAAGCCTTAGATATATTTTGAAATCCTCACCTCTGAAAAAACCAAAGTATGTATGTTTTTTAATGGAAATGATCTTGACAATTTAGATGGTTTCTTTTCTCCTTCAAATATATAGAATGTGTGTTCAGTCAAAAATAAGATTCTCCTAGCCTTTTTACCTTTAGCATCAATTCTATAAACTCCATCAGAAAAACATCTCTATATTATTGATTTGTATATATTCTTCTCTAATTTCAAGTATTCCATTATCTTTGGATCATCTCTAATACCCAAAAAATCTCTATAATATAAAATATTTTCGTCAATTTTTATCTATTGTGTATCAGGTGCTAATTCTTCTAAATTTTTTGTTCCTAATTCCCCCCAAAATTTATCAAATTATTATAAAAGTTTATGTTCTTTAGGTTTCTCATTGTTTGTTACAAATTATTCCTTATCTTCATTCTCTTCATTTATTACTTCAACAATACTATTTTCATATTTTATATTGATTCTTGCCACAATCCTATTATTTATCATCGATGGTTTGTTACTATTAACATTTTATTAATCTGGATTCTAATTGTCAATATCTTAAACTTCTTCAATTTTTAAAGGTCCACTTTAAATTTCATCTAAAGGATTAAATGTACTTCCATATTAATTTCCTCTAATTGAAGACATTCTTTAAGATGAATTTCGTCCAATTATATAAATTTTAGAAGATGTAATACCACCTCCAATTGATATTTTACTCAATCTCCCAAGTCCTCCACCATTCATTTATTAAGAATTAAACATACTTGTTCTTGGTATAAGACTACTTCTCAATTATTAATTTTCAATATTTGTATTTTCAAACATCTTTTTATAATGAGTTACTTCTCTTTTTAATTCTATAATTTATTATTCAAGTCCTTCTTTTGCTTTTTCATATATTTAATTCAATTCTTCTAATTATTGATTCTATATTTATAAACTATATATTAATAATAAAATTACTCTTCTAATTTGATTTATAATTAATTTATTTAATCTTTATGTTGTTATAATGATTATTTTATAGTATCTATATCTTTATTTTATTGAGATTTAATCTCTAATTCTTCTATAATTTCCATTAATGATTTATTGTTTTTTTGTAATCTAATATTTTCCTTATTTATCTTATTTAATTATTCTCTTAGATTTTTGGTATCTATTTACATTTCTTTTAATTCTGTTTCTAATCTAGTAATACCTTTCAATTCTTCATTATAAAAATTTAATTATATTTTTAAATCTTTATTCTGATCTTAAATTTACTATAATAATATAAATATATATTTACATTAATTTAAGTTTAAAATATATCATTATCTTATAAACATAATTGAATTTATTAATCTTTATTTTAAATTTCTATTTCAAATTATTATAATTATCCTTAAGTTAATTCTTTTTCAATAATCAATTCTTCTATTTTCTTATTTTTTATATCAATATCATTAATTAAATTAGCAATCAATCCTTCAATACATTAAGTTGCCTTATTTATTTCAGTTAGATAAGATAGACCTCCTTTATTTATAAATTTCTATTTAATTATATCAGTCTATTGATAAATAATATTTGTAAAATTTCTTCTATCATTAGATGCACTTGAAATCAAATTAATTTATTTTTAGTTATCTTCCTCACTTGAATAATGATAATCTTCTCCTTATTATTCTACAGTATTTTGTTTTCTATTTTCAAAACCTTTAGATTATCTTCTAGTTTAATCATTTATCAATCTTTCAAGATCATTAGAAAGTTCAAGAATTTCATCAATTTTAACTTTCTATTAATTATCCACAAATGGTTGAATGTATCTCATAATTTCAATAGAATTTATTTTTATAGTTCTCTATAATTCCTTACCTAACCTTTCTAATTCACGATAATCAACTATAGGGCCATATTTATTGGCAATCAATTTATAGAAATTTTTGAATTGCATAAGAAAATCATTATTAATGTTCTATAACATATCCAAAGGTAATCGTCTAGCGCATTTGCCTAGTGTATCAACATTAATTTAAGATTAAGGTTGAATTACTTCTTATTATAATAAGAATTCAAGAATGACTGTTTCAACTAAGTAATATGGAGTGAATGTTACGTGCACAATAAGTCACATTTTATTATTTCTCTTTGATAAACTTATACAACTATTCTTTAACATTGTCATCTAAATCACATCTTATATCTAATCTAGCATATTAATCTAATATGTTTGAAAACTCAAGAAGTGTTAGATATTTATTTTGATAAGTTTATCTGAATTGATCAATCAAGTCTGAAAACATAATAATGATTAATTACTCTATTTAAGTTGTTTTAAAAATATATATAAATTCTCTGATTTAAATCAGTTTACAAACTTGGCACTAGGAGGTTTGTTTTATTATGATGCACCTTGAGCACCTTATTCTGCAGGCTTTAGTATTTGGAACGAACACATAAGGGATTCATCAATAGTCATCATAGAACCTGCATATGAGACTTCATACAAATACCTGCATTATCAAACTCACCACAATAATTTGGAGCTGAAAATAGAGTTACCAATTATCTTTTACTAAAAAACTCATATCCATCTTCAACTACCTATAATAATAATTGTTCTTACTTAATGGGCTCTACAAATAAGATCTAATTCATGCTTTTTCAAAAAAACTTATACAATTTCTTAACTAAAAACATATGAAACACCCCTTTCATTATCAGCCCATCCTTAGACATCTTTATCTGGATCAGACCAAAGTAAATCACATAAGAGTCCTGTATCTGGTACATCAGTAGGTCTCATTATTCTTCTTATCTATTCTAAATTAGATAGTTCAGGTGATAATCCTCCATGCATACATAGTATCTTTTCATCTATCAATGCTGCCACAGGTAGACAATTAAAGCAATCTGTGAATGTTTTCCATAATTTAATTGTATATCGACGTTTACCTAAATATATAATGATATTGCTTACATTCATCATAAAAACCATATATTCTATTGATAGATGCACATTCATGATTACCTCTTAAAAGGAAAAAGTTCTCTGGATATTTAATTTTGTATGCCAATAATAAACAAATTGTTTCTAATGATTGTTTACCTCTATCTACATAATCACCTAAAAAAAGATAATTGCTCTCAGGAGGATAACCACCATACTCAAATAATCTCAGAAGATCAAAATATTGACCATGTACATCGCCTATAAAATCATTAAAACTAACACATCACCACAAATCTTTAAAGGTGCTTCTAATTCCAATAATATCGGTTAGCTTATGAAAATGTCTCTTGCTTTTATACAAAGACCTCTAACTTCAGGTTCTGTTAAATTTACATTTTTTCCTGGTTTGCTCCCTCTGACACTTAATAATCTCTCAATTATATTATCTACATCTATCTCCCCCTATTTATCCTTTGCCATTTTGAAATTTTCTTTTATAATAAAAATAATATAAGAGCCAATTAAAAATTATGATAGCTACTTCCACTTCAGACATATCACTAAACATAAACTATGAAAGTCTTCTTATGAAAACAAGAATACTCAAATCTCAAGTAAATCCTAAGGAAATCAATTAGTTAATTGTAAAATGAAAATCAATATTATAGAGAAACCATACCTATCATAATTATTTTTAAAGATATATAAAAAACATAAGAAAATAACCATATAAATTGATATTTTAAAGTTTATAATTATCAATAAAATGAAAATGATGAAAAGATTACTTTAGAAGTAAGAGAATTATAATTTAATAAAAAGTTCAAACTTAAAACTTCTTAACTTTTAAATATTAATAAGGACTATTTCAAACTCTAACCCTTTTTAAAAATGGAATAAATACAATATAGGCATTTTTTAATTAAACTATTATTAATTTATAATAAATTAATTTTAAGAAACCATTAAAAATTTAAATGTTAGAGTTTTTTGATTAAATATGACATTTACTATATAAATAATAAGATATTTGAAAATTACAAAGAAATTTATAATTATTTTTTATTGATAAAATTTAAATTAAAAAAGAAAGGAATTGATAGTTTACTTAAATCTTTAAATTAGATAAATTATAAATTATATTGATATTTTTATCATAAAAATTAACTCTTGCATAAGGGGCAATCACTTTTGTTGCTACTATGAAACCATTTCTAAATACAAGTTGAATGAAATTTATGTTTGCATGTTCTACAAGCCATTTTTGGTAATTCTCCATTCTAATGGATTATATAATAACAAATAGCACATTCTTCAAGATCTAAAATTCATATTGAATTATATTTATACCTTAAAATTGTTAATCAATATTTTTCTTCCATAATTTTAATGCTGTTAATATAGTATCATTTTCATTTTATAAGATCATTCTTATCATAAGACTCCATTTTTTTAATTTATCTTCACTAATTTTCACCCCTTTCTTAGTTTCTACTTTTAATGGTTTTAAAGGAAATCCTACAGGAACTTATATAAGGATTTCTATTTTTTATTCTTCCTTTTAATAAGTAGCTGTTATTTCTTATTGATTTTTAGATATATAAATATCAAAACCTTCACTACGCCATTCTTCTTAATTTAATTCAATCAATTCAATTTCTCTTGTGTAAATTGCTTTACTAATAATTTAAAGTAAATCTTCTAATTATTTCTTTTATGTTGTATTACATTCTTAATTGTACCATTATTTAAAATAACTCTATTAAGCAACAATAAATTAATAAAATGAAATGACAATCATCTTTAATAATTCAGATTGATCATCCTAAATTACCATAAGATTTAAATCTTATTAATAAATTTCTTTATAATTAAACTTTGCCATAACTCCATTATCATTTAAAAATTATAATATGTATAATAGATTGCTTAAATAAGTAGGATACTTATCTTTAAATTGAACACAATTTTTATTCTATAAAACAACAAGCCAAGCAAGTAAATTAGTTAATATTTTACTATCAAGAGGGAATGTTATTATATCTTCAACATCTTCTTCATCTTCTTATCGTAATCTTCTCATTTCTTCTTTTTTCATATCAAATCCATCCAAAACTGGACTTAAACCACTATGATCTTATATATTCTTTAATGCAATAAATGCAGCTTTTTAGATACTAATGAATGGACATTATAATAATTGATAATATATTGAATCATCAATCTTTTGCCATTATTCCATTTAAATACAACGTAATAGAGTTTCTGCATATTCAATAAATAGAGTATCATTTTATTCATCCATAAATTCTGGATTTGGATTTTCACAAAATTGAATAATTTATAATAAAGAATCTGTTAATTCAAAATTTAGATAATCTATAAATTCTATTGGAAATGCTTCAATAAAGTTCAATATTTTTCTAACAAATTAAAGTGCTGATACAATACTAAATGAATAGAATCTTTTTAATTGAACATTCTATTAAAATAATTATCTAAATAAATTGTTAATTTATTTTATATAAGCTGCAAAAGGTGTAATTGTTTTTCTTTCACAAATTAAATTTATAAAATCAAAAGCAACCATTTTATCATAATTAGATTCCAAATTCATTTCAAATAACAATTTTATTGTTTAATCTAATTCTGTTTCATCTTCTAATTCTAATAGATTTGATTATTATCTTAACATAAGTGTATATAAATCTAAATATGAAATCTATTTATTTTAATAATAAGTCTATAAAACATTTTAGAATTATTGCTTTAAATCCACTACATTTATAATTTATCTGATAGTTATTAACTTATTTACATTATTATCATTTAAAGCTATTTTTAGTTATTCCACAATTAATTATGCTAATAAATCTGTTTATTTTGATCTATAATTATTTTCTCTCTCCTCTATTGTTATTTATTTTATAAGGTTTTTAAGTGCAACTCCATAAACTATATCAGTGTTATTGAATAAAATTTTTATAAGATCTAAACTTTTTGGTTCTTATTATTCATAAGAATCTAAGAAAATGGGAATTATTTGATTTCCTAAAATATTTTATATGAATCTCTTTAACTTATGATCATATAACATAATAGATGAATAATTAGATGCTAAAAACAAAGCTAATAACTCCAATTAATTATTTTAATACATCTTTTTGAAATAATCTTATGGGATTTCTATTAGAGATAAGATTTTCCAAGAGATAGAACTTTAAAAGTTAAAATTTAAAAATTATAATAACTCTTAACTATTTAATTATGTAAATAGATCTTAAAAGAAATGAAGATGTTATTATAATGTTTCAGTTTTTATTAATGGTAAAGTTGTTTTGAAAAACTAAACAAACAAATCCTAATATTTTTTATTTATTAATTTATATAAGAAATTACCTTTTTGACTTTAGTTTTTTAAATATAATTGTAATAGAACATCAAATAATAATTATTATGGTTATATTTTATTCATAATATATGATAATTCTTCAAATATCTAGAGGTAATTTTTATCCATTGTTTTAATAACTTATTAACCTATTTATTAATATTTTGAAATTAATATATTTAATATTTGTTAATTAGCATTTTAAATAATGCAAGGAATAAATATTTTCTAACTTAAATTTGTAATACTAAGTGATTAGCTTAAAAATTTGGTTATAAAAGTTTCATTTTATTATAATTATTGATATTTAACATATTTCTCAATTAGATTATATTCTTATTATGAATCTTTCATTGTTAAATACTTTAAATAAAATTATGGATCAAGATTTATATCAACTAAATTATGTAAACATATCCATTTTAATTTGAAAGTTTATTATTCTTCTTTTGGAATTACTTATTTGTATTCTTAAGTAATAATCTTTTATAATATAGTTTCAATTATTAATTACTCATTTATTCTTTATAAATTATAGATATATATTTTAACTTATGAACATTTTTTTAATAATTCTTCTGAAGAAACTAATTCAATAGAATTAAATAAATTATTAATTATTTCTTATATCTTTTATCCAAAATTATCTTTCTTAAAATTCTTTGAATTTGGGATTATTTCAAAAAGTAAAGATCCTCTTTCAAAATCATTATTGTTATAGATTTCATCAAATACATGGATTAAATATTATTAAACTGTTTAATAAGCAGGACTTTCTACTTTAACTTTAAAGAGTTATGAAACTATAGTAACAAATACTTAATAATCATCTAATTGTAAAGTTTTGAATTCAGCCATAATAGATTTAATAATTTCATTTAACAATTCTTATTATTCTTCTTTAACTTTTAAAATATTGAAAAATTATAATAAACTAAATGGAACTTATTTATATGGATTATGATTATATGCTTATACACCTTATTGAGATAGAGTATTTTATAATACTGATTTGATTGATTAGACAATAATATTTTTTACTTATCCTAAACATTAATTATATTGAACCAAACAAGGAATCATTCTTTTACAAACTAAAAAGTAAAGTATTTCAAAATAACTATTGATTAAATTTTCTGAAAAAAATCTACTTTCTTCATGAGTAATACCTGTTAAGATAGCATTTAATAATTTAGTCATAGAAGCTAATTTTTATCTAAAAACTTCCTCTTTTTTAATATCTACTACACTATAGATAGGATTAAGTGATACAAATATAACCAATTAATCATATAATAATTTTCCAACTCCAAAACCAGCTTTAGATATTAATTCCAAAGATTTATTTTCAAGACCTTAGAGTTTTAAGATTTAATCCTATTAAACTCTTTAGAATAATTTAGTAATAAATCCTTTCCATAATGCACTTACAATTAAACGATCTTTTTATTCAAATAGTTAAACTGTCTTTTTAAGTAATTGATCACTTTTATTTAAGACAAAGGGAGCTGATATATCATTAGATAATAGAAAATGCAATGTTTCAATGATTGTTGCTACAATTCTAGTTTTTTGAGTATTAAGTAATTCTACAATGATGGTAGTCTTATTAGTAAAATCAAGTAATTTCATTATTTATTCAATGAAATCATTATCAGGATTCCATTCTATGGCTGTTTTAATTGAATTAATAGCTGATACTTTCAATCTTTCATATATATGATCAACTTTTTCATCTTCTAAATTAGATTCTTATTTGATAGTTGCAATAGATAGAGACATATATAATTTTAAGTCAATTATATATTAATCACTGCACATTTTTATAGCTTATGTTTATCTTTCTTTGGTTGGGAATGCAATTTGAAAGGCATTCAATGCAGCTGTTGAAATCTAATAAATAAATGAAGTAGATTTATACTTCAGAATTGTAATCATTCATCATAATAAACCATTATGGGAATAATTACTTGAATTTTTTGGATAAGGACTTTTTCCCATATTCACAAATTAAAGATAAAACTTGATTGGATAATTCTAAAACTCGTCTTTCATATTCATTATCAACATATCTTCTATATATATTTACAAATGTAGGTGTAAATTATTCAAAGAATTCTTATGATTTGTTAGGTAATAAAGTTTTGAGTTCTGATAATGTTTTTATTTTAGTTGTTTCACTCTTTTTTTGTAGACCATGAACAACCTTTTGGATTTCTGGATCGGTAATCACATCTTGTTCGATTTCACCTTTTAAATATTGGTTAGCTAATTAGCTGAATAAGTTTGTGGTTTGATTGATCATTAATTAATTATTAAAGAAATTTATATAATTAATTTAATATATTTACATATTTTAATAATCTTTAATACGTAATTATCTAACAAAAATAGTATATCCTTATATTATTAAAACTAATAATACATTTATGCATATTTCTATAATTCATCATATTATTTTGTTATATTTATTATTTTTTGAATAAAATCTAAATTAGAATAAATTAAGAGATGTTAATATTAATTCTTTCATTAATTCAGATAACTTAATTCTTTAATTAATATATCTAAATAGAAATATACTATTTAATAATTCTATTATAATATACTAAATTAAAGGAATCATATGATTATTTACCTTTAAAATTTGATTTATTTGAGTTTTTAGATCAATTATTTAGAACTTCTTTAAAAAAATAAATATTCTAGTAAATTTAATATTAAATTATTTTTCTTTAATAACACTCTTAAATATAAATTGGAAATATTAGAAATATGTTCATCAATATTCATTTTAATTAATAGCGTTTAAAAACCCTTTTTTTATTTTTTTTTTTTGTATTATCCATCTATTTAGTGAGAGCCTAATTGTAATTCTGAAGAAAATGCTCATTATTTTCAATATATAGATGAGAATCTTATTATTTAGAAGAGTATAAATTATATAGATATAAAGTAAACATTAATGTGTATTATTCATTTAACATATGATGTGATGATACTAAAACACTAAATCTATCCTTAAAAAGATAAATAATTAGATTATCTTCTTAAAATTTTATTTAGTAGACACCAAATAAAAATAATTATCTAAAACTTATGCTATTTTATGATAAGTATATTTAATTTAATTAAAATTAATGGGTAACGAATAAATAAAACCAAGTATTGCTCATTCAACTGAATGGACATTTATTAGAGAAATCAAATCACATCCTTTATTTGGACATATCAAAGTATATAAAGGACCCTCTGATTAATTACAATGTTTAAAGACTGTTATTGTGGAAGAGTCCTAATATAAAGATCAAATGGATTCCCTTAAAAAAATAATTGTAAAGGATGTCTTAACATAAAACTAACCAAGTTGTTCTTCATTAGTTTGTGTCAATCGTTTAGAAACATAAAAACAAGAAGAATTCTGTTCTAATTATGTCAAAATATATTTAACAGCCGATTATTCAGATTAACCAATTCAATAAATTAAAGATGTTAAATTATTTATGCTAGATATAATATAAGCACTCTAAGTAATGGATTAGAAAGGTGTTAATAATTGTCAATTTTGTCCTGCCAAAATTCTTTAATTTGGAGATCGAGTTAAAGTTGTTAATACATAATTATTTACCGAAATTTCTGATTATGAATAACTTTATTTTAATGAAGTTTCTAAAGATGATTGGATGATTGCACCAGAGGTAATGCATTCTTTGAAAGTTAATTGTCCTCCTTCATTCAACAGTGAATTAGCTGTTATTTTTAATTTTGGAATCATGATGATAAATTTATTAACTGGAATTCATCCAAAAGATGCATAAATTTATGATTATAAGAATTTAACAATCAATGATAATTTGTCATCCTATTTACATTCTATTGATTAATTACAAATACCATGTAAAATTATATAAATATATTTAATTTTAGGTCATATTAAATAATTAATCCAAGATTGTGTTAATGTTAAATCAACTCTAAGACCAACTTTTAAATTAATTACTAATTTATTAAGATAAGTTGAAATTCCACTTCAAGTTTCGTAAATAAAAAATGAAGATGTTCCAACCAATTAAATATTCAATCCTTGTTATGAAGATGTTAAAAAAGTCTTAAGTGAATCTCATGTTAATAAGAATCTTAATTTTCATAATGAATCCCCATAAAAGATTGAAAAATAAGATTTTATGACTGATACCCAATAATCAGCATAATTTAGAAAATCTAAATAAATTTATAATTTAGAAAATACTTATAATTCTAGAGCCTCTATCTAATAAAAGTAACACACCTCCAATAAAGTTAAGACTTAAGTAAAGGTATCAAAAGTAAAGAGTCCAAACAAAAAGCCGAAACCAATTAGGGCTAATGGTAATCACCCAAAATGATATTATTATATAACTATTTTATTTTCAAATTTTATTTGGCTTTCAACTCAAATGTCTGATTATTAGATCAAATATTAAGAAATCAAAGGAAGCTTAACACTTCTCTTGCAATAAAATAATATGCTCAAGTAATAACTAAAGGAAGCCTTTGAAGAAGTTTAAGAAAAGTAATAACTAAAAGAAGAATGGGCATTGGAAGTCTAAAGAGTTCAAGAAACTATTTATTAATTGTCTTATGACAACTAAAGTAACAATGAAATTTATAATAGATTTCTAGTAAGAAAATGAGTAATTATTGAGGGATTGTTAAGAGTCTTCATATCTAATTGAATAATAAATTGATTAGATAACAAATCTTAAAGATTAAAATGAAAAACTTCTAGTTTAATTAGATTAGAGCAGACAATCAAATTTATAAAAGGAAATCACTATAAAATAATAGAAAGATGAATTTAATAAGAAATTAGAATTATAGTAATCAAATCATTTTTAAGAAATAAAAAAATTATAAGGGATCATAGACAATTAAAGCGGATTAATATAATCTTATGAAAAATTAAATGAAATTGAAAAGCTCGACACTTAAAATTCATTCTATTAATAACAAATGGCAGTTGAGGATTAAATGTTAGAATTGAAAAATAGAAACATTATTTTAACAAATAAAATAACAGAAGAGAAGTAAAAGTATGATTAATTATTTGAATAACATAAAGATGAAGTTCTAAAATTATAAGGTGTAATTAAAGATTAAAAAGAATTAATTTCATAATATGAGAGAATAATTGAAAGAGACAAAAAGTAAATGTAACCTTAATCTTATCCTTAAAATACATCTTATATAGAATCATAAATAATACCATAATAATAATAATAATTGTAATTGCAACAATACTAATAATAATAGTAATAATACTAATAATACTAATAATAATAATACTTATAATAATAATAATAGTAATAATAATACTAATAATAATAATAATAATAATAATAATAATAATAATAATAATAATAATAATAATAATAATAATAATAATAATAATAATAATAATAATAATAGTAATAAATTTATTCTTCTAAATTATAATACCAAAAATATATTTAACCGTCATTATCTATCCAAACCTAACCTTTACATACATAACCTTCATCTTCCTAACCTATGTATACTCAACCTATGAATACAAACATAATTTATACTTAACCTGTTTCCCATAGATAACCAAAAACATTTTTTACTAATAATAAAATTAATCATTAATTGAAATAATAATAATAAAAGGAAACAAAAAACCAAAGAGAATATCATATACCAAAAAGTAGCTTTCATTTAGATGATGATGACTATTAAAAGTCAGGTCCAGAGTTTCAGGAAACATTTTTATATAAATTTTAAAATGTTATTGGAAGAATGGAAGATAAACTATAAAAAATGTAGAATGAACTTAATAGTTCAGATGTTTCTGACAAACCAAGAAAATTAAAATGATTAAATTTATACATTGTTAATTTTTTTGCCAATCACCAAGGAAATTACTCTTCTTATTATGCAAATGTTACTTATTTTTTTTATGTTTCTACTTTTATATATATAAATAAATACCTGCTTGATTTTTTAATATTCCAGGCTATTTTTATACTTCATCTACACTGAATTACATAATTGGCTATTAAGGTTGAATCTTTATCTAATTAGTTTAAGGTAAAGGACTACTATTAATATAATTCTTAAAATTATTTATAAGTTTACTACTGTATTTTAAAATCCAAAACTTTATTAAGGAAGTGATTAACTTAATGGTTATAATTATTAATTTTATGTTATGGCTTAAAATTAAGGTGGAGATTATAAATATTGTTATTATTCTT
The DNA here is from genome assembly GCA_905182975.1 of Paramecium primaurelia. Lineage (NCBI taxonomy): Eukaryota > Ciliophora > Oligohymenophorea > Peniculida > Parameciidae > Paramecium > Paramecium primaurelia. The sequence continues at coordinate 207,304 of CAJJDM010000083.1, read as the reverse complement.
ATTGTAATTATTGTTCTTATTACAATTAAGCAAATTAATCTTTATTTTATTACATTTGTATTCCTATTTATTATTATAATTGATGATTCTACTAACTTAATCCTTATTTCTACATTCTTATTTTACTAAGTTCTTCATTAGTGACTCTATATTGCTCTTAAAGATTTTACAACATAAGTTTTAAACTAGAAATCAATCATTTATTTACTTATCATTTAAAATTTACATTTATTTTAAATCCTCTTATTTTTCTAGTAAAATACTTTAATAAAGTTAATTTAATTAATTCTGCATTTGATAAACTTGTTAAGTTGAGTCATTAACTTATTAACGTGCTTAAATAATTCCATTTTAATCATATCCAGGTATCATACTTACATTTGTAGGAATATTTAAGGGTTAGATAATTGATTGTACTTATTGAACATTCTAAATAGGTTATATTCCAATATTTGCATTTGATCCTAATCTTGGTCTAGGTTAATTGAGTAGATTTGAATTAGAACCAAATCTTTATTGAGGAATTAAGTTTTAATTTGAACCTAATCTACCTCCATTAGGGTTACTTGAGAATCTTCTAGCAATTTATAATAAAGAATCTGGTAAAGTTATTGGTAAAGGGTATTTAAATTTAGAACACAATTACACCAAATGTAAAGCAACTATGAATTCTCCTTTATTTAAATGACCCTTTTCTCCTATATCACAAAGATTCCATAATTCTTTTAATTAATCTAAACTCAATCCAGATTTAGAAAATAAAGCTCTTGCTTGCATACCCTAAATTATTTAAGTGCCTTCTTAATCTATAGTTAGAAAAAAATTCTCATATTTTTGCAATTATTCAATTGAAATATCATAATTAGGTGGTTAGAAGCCTTGAAGCTAAGGTAAAGGACAGGGGATATTTTTTGTAAGTAATTTCTCATCTGGATGATAACCATTTTAGGCTAATGCAATCAATTTAAGCGCAGCAAAAAATTCATCTTTAGTGAATGACTGTCCATTAGATGATGTAATTTACCAAATAGCCTATAATAATAATGTAGTAAAGTACTCCTAAAATCTATTAATTCAAACCACTTGCTTTAAAGAAATTGATCACCATATCTTAACCAAGAATTCCTTAACCCTTTTAGATTTAACTTATAAATATTTACAGTCTAATCGCAATTAGTAAAGAAATATTGGAAGGCGAGCAATTCATCTTAAGTATATTAAATTGACATTTGTTATATAAAAAAATTAATAAATTCAATTATTTCTTTTTAAGGAATACCTACATTTATAGAGTAAATAATCTAAACTAAAAAAAATTATTTTACATTTCTTAGTAAATCTTAACTTTTCGATCCTATCAATGAGTTGATTTTCTGAACTTATTTTGAATATTAATTAACAAATAATTTAAATGTATTTAAATTTTCAATCAGAAATAGATTAATAATATGAACCATATCTGGATATAGATATAAGAGTAAAATTTATAGAGATTTCTCTTCTCTAGAAATATCTATACTTTTATTAAATTTGGTTATAATATTATTTTATTTATTTATTTTACTACAGTATATTGTAAACTATGTGAGTACGTTTTTTGTATATTAATATATCAAATCTATATTTATAAATATTTTGTACGTATTGTTAGTTTTTAGGGTAATACATTACGAGACATAAAACAAAGAGAATAATATACATATTATAAATGTTGATATATTATTTACATGTAATAATAATTATGAAATTTAAGATCACACAATAAAATTAGATAAAAAATAATCCTAAAATTTTTTAGTTTCTAACATATTTAAGTTGTTGTTATGCCCACAATTAATTGTTATTAAATGACCAAAGATATTTTATTTTTATTTTTATTTTTTTCTTTTTCTTAATTCTTACACTTATTAAGTTTATTAGAAACTTTTAATAATTTGATAAATGTGCTCTATGATTACTTCTACATGATTAGAAAGTTGATTGTTAAGATTCTGTTAATTAGAATAATGTTGTTTTAAAAGTATTTGAATTCTTTTAATAATTGATTTGATTGTTTAAAAGGAATTTTAATCGAACATAAAGCAACTACCAAAAAATAATGCAATTTTTTCTGGTGTAGGTTTTGAATCCATTACTTTAAAAATATCATTATTACTATACTCAATTAATTAAAGCTGTTTTTTTGATTCTTAATAAAAATGTTAATTTTCTTATGATAATTAATTATTATTTTGTTATTCATTAAAATTGATAAACATTTGTAAAGACTAACTCAAACTAACTGTTTAATTTTCAGATAGTATTTATTTAAAAAAGAAATCCATATATTCTATAAATATAATTTAGTAATACATTTAGATTCTTTATTAAAGTATGAATGATAAAGAGAGTATGTTTAATTAGTGAAATATTATCTAACCAAACTTGTTTGCAATTATGCGATATAAGGGATTATTTCATCAACTGCATCTTGGATTATCAATTTAGGCCCTTTAAAATTATAAAAAGATAAATAATTTGGATTATCCCAGTTTACAATACAATTTAGTAGAAATCTGAGAATTGAAGAATTAAACCTATATTCTAATAACATAAATTACATTGCAGCTGCAATTTAACCTAAAGAAGAGAAGGTTCTATCTGCAATTAAAAAAGATAAATTAAGTTTTTATGCTATTTCTGATGCAAACATTCCTCCCAAAGAGAGACCATGTATACCAAGAGTTTTTATCTAAAATTTATTTTGAAAGTATTAAGCAACAAATATACCACATTCAATTATATTTTCTGTAGTTAGTGCTCCAGTACTTTAACCATATTTACAATAATTCCATAATATTAAATTAATCTATAATTTATTATAAATTTTGAACCAAGTACACTAAATATTAGAGATTGATATACATTAATATATTGATATTCATAATATCCAGCATTTGGATTACAAAATAATACTGTTGGACAATTTGATTGATTATTTACTATATGTATACAATCAATTAAGTTATTTTTATATTTAATTATATGTCTAGAAGCATTTGGATTGAGTAATAGTATCTCTAATCTACACCATTCTAAAGTTCCAAATAATATTTATTATTTAAAGGGTTTCATAATATATTTGATTTGTGCAGATTAATCCATATAGGCATTAAGAAATTGTAAAATTTTTATTGTTTCATTTTTAATGATTTGTTAATTTTATTAAGATTCTAAAACTTCAATATAGTTAGATAATAAATTTAAATAATTTAGTTACTATTAATTCAATTATTCTTCCATTTATTAGTATATTTTTTATTAGACTAAAAAGAAATTTTTAGCTTTTTAAAATTGGTATTATGAGCTATGATCATCCAAATATCTGAAGAATTTAAGTTGCTATCTTGTTTCATATATTTTGTCTTCGTTTAAGTTGAGTAAAAAATTGTACTTATAAAATAATTAGTATGAACCTGGAAATGCCATCAATCTACAAATAAATCTTATGATAAAGTAAAAGACAAGGATAAATATGACACAGTATATTGAGTCTAGGATATAATAAAGTGTGATGACAACCAAGCTAATGATTAAGGATGATAGAAAATTGATGTTCATTAATTATATTTTATGTACTATAATAATCATTATCTATATATTAAGTACGGGTTAAACACTTCGGGTACAATGAATAGACCTGCACCTAAATAACTTAATATGGTATTCCTGGTTACTTTTAATAATGATGGAGTGACTGAATAATTAAATATTTTACTTCTTGCTGTTAAACCTGCTGTAGTCAAGGTTGTCAAACACAATAATACAAATCTTGTGTTTACACTTGCTTTATCTAAAAGATATTGCTTCTTGAGAGCTTTTTATACTAGAAATGTATATTTACATGTAATGCAATTAGGAAGTTGATCAAAGAATTCAGTGGTAGCTTGATAGGTTTAGCAAACTTATTATTAAGTATCAGCCTTGAGAATATATTGGAAAGTATACTAAGGAATTCTATTCGGACTCTTAATTTTGCATATGTGTATATGTATCTAATAAAAATAATTATGTAGAAACCGGAATTGCAGAGAATTTTTAAGGACCTTGCTGCAAAAGTGCCAAATGAATAAAAAGAGAAAGCAGCTATGGAATTATAGAGTGTCTACTACAAATACATTCAATAGAGTGATGAATTGTTCAATAAAATTTAGAAACTTATAAATAGTTCTGAGATTCATGAAAAATTTGGTAATGATGATCAATTATAAAAATAATAGGAGGTATATTAGCATTAGATCAATTAACAACTACTGTATAAGAGGCTCAAGTGTTAACATTTGTAAATAAGTTTATTCCCAATGTATCAGGTTAATTTATCTATAATGATGAAAAATTTTTAAGGAAGAGTGCTGAAGTCTTTGGTAAATTACTCAGATTAGGTGGAACAAAAATAGCACAAGTAGTAGATTTACATTTTGCAGAAGCATAAAAATAATTGAGAAATGAAAAATATAAATTAGCTGGTGTATTATGTTTAAAAGAAATTTTGAATGAAGCAGCTTCAATCACTTTTAATAAACTATTTTAAACTATGCAAACAGATAGAAATTTTACACTAATTCATGGAGCCATTAGATCAAAATAATAATCATTAAGAGAAGCAGCCTTAGATTTATTTAGTGAAATTGTAAAATAAATTGCATAAAGAGAATGTATTAAATTATTATGAAAAGATAATAGAATCATATCAAGATTACTTAGTCAAAATCTATATTGATGAAATAGAATCCAAAAAAAAATCAAAAGAAGAAGAATACATTCATGGTAATATTATGATGATCAAAATTCTTCTAACTTATGCTAAATAAGATGTAATTTATAATTTATATTGAATATAGGTCTTTTCTTAAAATTAAATTTTTGATTAAGGAGAATATGTTCTATCTAAAAAGGATCATAAATCAGCAATTATTAATAAGGCTGTGATAGAAACCTTGCCTATTTTAGCCAAACATGCTAAACATCATGCTGTCTAGGAATTTATGGAATAAAGCATATCATTTCTATTATAATAAACTATGTAAGCCAGATCTGTGAAAGACAAAGGTTTGCCTTATATGACTTTAGCTATGCTCATTTCATTTTTAAATGAGAATATGCTTCAAGATCTCATTAAAAAAGTGATATTGCATATTCGATAAGAATTATTACAAAAGAACTTTTGTGTAGAAATGATTAACTGTTTATAAGTGATATTTTAGAATTATACAAGGAAATTTGCAGAATTTACATCAGTTGATGTCCTAGTAGATGTATCAATATTTCATATTCATTTAAGTAAATACTCTTAAATGGTTTGCATCCTCAATCAGTCTAATTTCTAAATTAATTATGCAGATCACAACCCAGATAATCTGAATACATTTAATAAAAGCTTTTATAAACAATTGCAGCAATTCTTTTAAAAAAAATCATTAATTTTGTAAATTCTAAATAATAGATTGATAACAGCATCTTGAATGATTTTTAAGGATATTTATAAAAAGCAATAACTACAACAGAATTTAGATCTCCAGAGGCTATTGCTAATGCAATTCAAACACTTAGCACTTTTTCATTTGATTTATAAGATAGTCTTGCAATTTTTGTTAAAGATGCTGTTTTACCTAATCTTGCTAATTCTAATCCAATTATAAGAAAAGCTACTGCAAAAGCAGGATGTCTATTATATATAAAGAAAGGGAGATCAACAGGATAATAAATGATCTCTAAGAATGTTATGTATGAAATACTAGATAAATTTATGAATGTTGCCATTTCAGATACTGAATAAGATATAAGGTAAACAATGCTTGCATCTTTAAATGAAAATTTTGATCCATATTTAAATTCTCCTAATAATTTGAGAAAATTATTTTTATGCATGAATGATCCAATTCCAGAAGTGTAAGAAATTGCTTTAACAATTCTTTGTCGTTTATCCATTTTAAATCCATCAGAAATTATACCATTTCTTAAAAAGACTCTATTTGAATATCTTTAAACTCTTACATTTGATAGTAATCAACCTGAAAAGCAAACCATAAATAAATTATACTTATTAACATCATTAATAAAACATGGAAGAACAATTGTTTAACCATATACCAGTAATATAGCTAAAGTAATTTAATAACATCTAAAGAATCCAAATACTAGTGCTATAGTTACATCATATTTATTATAGGCATTTGCTTAATTAACAGAAACTGCAAATTAAGAAATACTAGTTAATTTAAAGGAAGTTTTTGATATCATTATAACAGCAATGTAAGATAAGAGTTCAACTCTTAAAAGAGAAGCTGCTGTCAAATCTTTAAATTTAATTATTAAAAATACAGGATTTGTTGTACTTCCTTATTATCGTTTTCCTAATTTAATGGATGTTATTTTTTAATTAATTAGAACTGAAACTATTCCAGATATGAGATAAGAATGTTTGAAATTATTAGGTAATTTAGGAGCTGTAGATTCATTCATATACAAAAGTGTTTAAGGAGTACCAACAAAATAAAAATTCAAGTTTCTTAAAAATTATTAAAATGCTCTTAATTCTGTTTCATCAAGTGAATTAATGAATGAAGTAAGAGGATATAGTGAAGATTTGATTCTAATAGGTAATTTTAGTACAACAATGTTTTTGCATTTAGGAAAATTGAAAATGTAAACTGATTAAGATACATTATTATATTAAAATAGTGGTGCATAAATAATTAAATCAACAACATTGGATGCTCAATCTCATTATCATTAAGCTATAAATTCTTAAGATATTGAAGAACTATTTTAATAAGTTCCTGTTATATAACTTAATGATATTGATTATTATTCAAAAGTAACACTAAAGACTCTATTGTAAATTTTACTAGATCCATCTTTATCAAATAATCATGAATTAGCACTCGAAACCATTATGTGGATAATAGGTACACTAAAAGCAAAGACAGCAAGTTATTTGAATTATCTAATACCAGTTTTTGCTCGTTTATTATAAAGAAATGAAGAAATGAGAGAGAAAGTTTTGACATCATTGTAAAAAGTAATTCATTTATGTGGAATATAATTCAATCCTTAATATATTGATTAAGTGATTGCTTGTGTAATGCTATTTTGTTAGGGATAAGAGTCATCAAAGTTAGTTTTGATAGGTTTAGAAATTATGGAAACATTGATTAAAAGTAGTAAGTAGCATTTAAGACATAAAGTGGAACCATTAGTTAGATTAATAAATTAAGAAATAAGTTAATTTGAGGAAGAAAAAGAATTAGTTCGTAAAGGAATAAAAATTTATATATTATTAGAGAATTTGTTAGATTCTTAATTACATATGTTTATACCATTTATGTGTAAATTGTTGAGTAAAGAAGTTTCAAGTGTTTTATTGGAAGTTAGAAAAGATATAATAAATTTATTTGTATCTTTGTCTAGAAAATGTCCAACTACAGTATAATATTTATCATTAATTGTTAATTCATTGTTGAACCTAGTGGAATTAAGTGCAAAAACATAATAATAATTAGAAATGCATTAGACAGTATTAAATTGTATTGTCAATTTAATCTTATAACATAAGAATCTTATGCTTGTTTATTTACCAATGATTCATTTACAAGTATAGAAATATAAGATACATCATTAACAATATTAAAAATTAGTTGAAATCTTTTTGATGTATGGTAATCTAGAAGATTTAAACAATCTTTTAGATGAAGATTGTAAAGCTATTGAGTAATTATTTCCATCTTAAATTACTTCATATTATTCAATTGAACCAAATGCACCTATGTACAAAAAGATAGAGCCTGATGATTTGGTGGCTAAATTTGATACTGAACAAAGAAAATTAAAGGAAGAATGGTTAGAGTGGATGCGTAATACAAGTGTAGAATTATTGAAATTATCTCCATTTCTTGTATTGAGTCCATGCTCATCAATAGCAGAGATGTATTAAACTTTAGCATATGAATTATTTAATATTGCATTCGATTCAGCTTGGTATTTTCTGAATGATAAACACAAAGAATTAATGGTTCAATATTTAGTTAGAGTTATTAAGGCAGAAAATATTCCCCTTTAGATATCATAAACTATTTTAAATTTAGCAGAATTCATGTAGCATGATAAAGAAGGATTACAAATTGATATTAGTTCTTTAGGAGAATTAGCTGAAAAATGTATGGCTTATGCAAAGGCTCTCTATTATAGAGAACATGAATTTGAAACTGCCAGCTTAAAAGCAATTCAATCATTAATATCTCTTTATACAAATTTAGGATTATAAGAATCTGCCAATGGTTTATTAACTTATGCTAAATAATCTTTAAAAATTTAAGTTTAAAATACAGATTACGAAAGATTAAAAAAATGGGATGAAGCCTTATAAGAATATAGACAATAATAATTAAAGTATGAAAATGATTAAAGAATGGACTTAGCTATTAAATTAGTAGTTCCTAAGATGAGATGTTTAAATGCATTAATGTAATGGTAAACTCTGATTAGTTAAGCAGAAGAGATATTTAGAAGCAATGAAGATGCTAAATAAAAGGAAATTGCTCATTTAGCTGCAAATGCTGCTATGCATTTAGGATAATGGGATAAATTGGCTACTTATAATGAATAAGTGAATGCTGAAGAATTAGATAAACCATTTTGGAAAGCTGCTGTATGCATATCTAAAGGATAATTGGATGAAGCAAAAATATAGGTTAGAAAGAGTAGAGAGAGATTGGATGGTTTAGTAACTGGATTATTATAAGAATCATATGATAGAGCTTAGGATGGAGTATTAAAATTATAATAGTTAGTTGAAATGGAAGAAATTATAGAAATCAAATAATTTGAAAATAAAGTATAGAAAGCAGCATAAGAAAATGTTGGTGAATATTCTTATATTAAATTATTGGATGAATTAGAAATACGTAAGAAGAAATTAAAAGATATATGGCATGATAGATTAAGTGGGGCACCTAAAGATATAGATGTCTGGTATCGTTTGCTTTCAACTAGATAATTATATTTACCTAAGGTACATGATCTTGACATCTGGATTAAATTTGCTAAATTATGCTTGAAGAGATAAAAAATGGTTCTTTGTAAATCCACCATTGAAATATTAAAGGAATAATTTTAGAATTAAATATAGGCTCCTTTACCTGTCACTCTTCACATTTTTAATATGTAATTTGAATATGTACATGCTAAACATGAAATCTAAATTTTAGATTAGGTTAGAGAATATTTCACTAATTAAGAATAAATCAGTTCTATTGATTCTAAATTAAAAGCAAAAACATTTTTTACTCTAGGAAAATGGGCTTATGAAAGAGCAGAATCTACAAGTGATTTAGAATAGATTACTAAATAATTTGATGAATCTTTACAATATAATTCTACTTATGCTAAAGCATGGCATTATTATGGATTATGTAATTTTGAAGTTATTGAATAATAAGAAAATAGATAATCTATGAATGCACATGTATTTGCAGCAGTTAAAGGATTCTTAAAATCAATATCTTTAGGTAGTAGAGATATTAAGAAAGGTAGATATATTTTATAAGATACTTTACGTCTATTATCTTTAATATTTAAATATGGAATGGAAACTGCTATTTCTGATGAATTTAGATAAAATTATAAATAAATAGATGTTATTGCTTGGATTGATGTCATTCCATAAATTTTAGCCAGAATATAAATTCAAAATCCAATAATTCAATAATTATTACAAGATTTATTAATTCATATTAGTCGTATTCATCCATAAGCTCTTATTTATCCATTGACTGTTGCTTGTAAATCTAAAAATTAAATTAAAAGATTATAAGTACTTAAAATATTAGATGATATGAAAAAACATTCTCCAATTTTAGTTAATGAAGCTTTAATAATTAGTGAAGAACTAAATCGTACAGCTATATTATTAAAAGAAGCATGGAGAGAAGGTATTCAAGAAGCATGGACATCTTTTTCATAAGATAAGAATAAAACACATGTTGAAAGAATTTTAAGAGGTTTACATGATAATATGAGAGTAAAACTTGAGAGTTTGAGTGAAATCTCATTTCATTAAACATATGGATAAGAAATATTTGAGGCTGAAGCATGGTTATAAAGATATTTAAGAACTGAAGATTAGGTTTGTTTATGTGTTGCTTTTGATATATATACTAGAATCTATCATAAAGTTTAAAAGAGTTTAGAAAAAATGAAGAAAGTTCATCTTGAAAATGTTTCTCCAAAATTATTAGCTACTTAAAATTGTGAAATCAGCATTCCTGGATTATATAAACCAAATAAATAATTAATTACAATTAATGGTTTTGCTCCTAGATTAGATGTTTTATCAAGTAAATAACATCCAAGATAAGTTAAGATGTTTGGAAATGATTCAAAAGAGTACCATTTCTTATTAAAAGGACATGAGGATTTAAGATAAGATGAAAGAGTTATGTAATTATTTTCTCTTGTAAATCGTTTACTTACAAATGATACAGAAACAGAAAGAAAAGATCTAACTATTACAAGATATTCAGTTATACCTTTATCTCATAATACTGGATTATTAGGATGGGTATAGAATTGTGATACTTTATAATAATTAGTAAGAGAGTATAGAGATAAATATGCAATCAGACCTAATGCAGAAAGCACTTTAATGGAATAATTCTGTTCTTAGTATTAAAATTTACCTTTGCCTAACAAAGTTGAAATTTATAGACACATCTTAGAAAATACAAGAGGAGAGGATTTGTAAAAGGTTTTATGGATAAAATCACCAAATTCTGAAGTTTGGCTTGAAAGAAGAATCAATTATACAAGATCTTTGGCTACAATGTCTATGGTTGGATATATATTAGGATTAGGCGATAGACATCCATCAAATTTTATGTTGTAAAGACTTACTGGTAAAATTGTACATATCGATTTTGGTGATTGTTTTGGTAATTATTCATAATTGTATATTAATAGAAGTGGCAATGAAAAGAGACAAATATCCAGAGAGAGTTCCATTTAGACTTACAAGAATGTTGGTTAAAGCTATGGAAGCTTGTGGAATAGAAGGAGTTTATAGACATACTTGTAATGTTGTTATGAGAGTATTAAGAGAAAATAAAGAGTATTATTAATTATATAATTTAGATCTTTATTAGCTGTTTTGGATTCATTTGTATATGATCCTTTACTTACTTGGAGACTTTTAAATGCATAAGATCATAAACCTAAGAAAGAAGCTAGGAATGTAGATTTACACAAATAAATTCCATAATAAATGATGAATTAACTTAATGATAAAGAAATTAATTAAGGAAAGAGTTTGATTTAAGTAATTCCATAAGCAAAAAGAAGAGGTAGTATAATTGATGATGGAAAGCAGTAACAAACTCTGAAGAGGAAAGAAAGTGGAAGAGAGAAGGAAATCTATTTTGAATTTGCTGATGAAGAGAGAGAAATACCAGATGATTTATAAAATTAAAAAGGATTAGAAGTTATTGAGAGAATCAAGAAAAAATTGTAAGGAAGAGATTTCAAAGAACATGAAGTGTTGTCAACTGAAAGTCAAGTCAATTAACTTATACTTTAAGCAACTAATCATGAAAACATAGCTTAAGCTTATTTGGGATGGTGTCCTTTTTGGTGATTATGATTATCCATTCCAATATTAGCAATTATAATATTGTTTTCTATTCAATTTAAATATTAAATGTTGCAGAAATCAATAAAATATAAGTTGTGTAAATCACAAATACTATGACAATTATTCTTTCTTTATTGGCTTTACTAAAAGATCATCCATACCTGCATTTAAACATGCTGCCTTTGTCTTTGGATCTCCATCTGTTATATAATTAATCAATATCTATTATTACCTCCACTTAATCCTAAAATCTTGCATTTAGGCAACCCTTTTGCTTTCTCATGAGCTCTTATTTGTTTGGTTGACTAATAAAATGTTCAATCCCTTACATCATAACCATCCATAACTGGCATATGAATATCCATTAAAACATGAGCGAAATTAGGAGATTTTTAGTAAGCTTCTAGTGCTTCCTTCCCATTAGATACTACTACACATTCTACTTTAAGAGCTCCATAAAGCATTTTTAACAGATTCTGAGCAAAGGGTTCATCATCTGCTACCAAAACCTTCTTTCCGTCCATAATAATAAAATATATATATTTATTAATCACAATTTATTCTTTCTTTGTTTCTTCTCTATCTATCTACGTTTACCCTTCTCCATATTCTTCAATTTCAAATTCTTCTTTATTTTTTTAGACTAAAAATATATATTAGAAAATCTTTACTTTTAACAGCTATTCTGGTCTCTTTATTTCTTACTTCCCTCCTCTTTATTGTCCCTCCTCTTAATTAAAATAATATCCTTTGCTTCTCATTTATCTTCTCTTAAACATCTCTTTTGCTCTAGAAACTATTTATTAATCCTAAATTTCAACTAAATCTTTACTTCCTCTTCTCCAACATTTTACAATTAAATGCTTGTTTGTTTTTACCATTTTTTAAAATTTTGTTTCCCTTTTTCAACCTTCATTCCACGATCCTCTTTATCTTATTACTAAGTTGCTTTTGGATTTACATACTTCTTTTTTTCCTTATCCCAAACCATCTACTTTTTCTTACGTAATGCATCAGTTTCATCAGAAATTACAAATGGATTTATATCTTCAACTGTAATCTTATGTAAATCTTCAAATTCTGACTTTTTTGTTGGATCCCTTTAAGTAGGAATAAAGAATTTTTGATCCATAAAATTTTCGATATTTAATGATTTTGGTTATTCCTTTAATTCTATTTTTGGAATTGGTTTACGTTTTTATACATCCTTTAAATGAGACACAGCTTTCATGAAAGGATCTGATTTTGAATTTTATTCAAATTTCTTTATTTCTATAACACTTTAAGTAGATTTAAAATTCTTAATTTAATTTAACATATCTTTTGTATCCTCTTCAACTTAAATCTTATCTTTAAATAAAGGATGCACTAAACTAGTATCTATATTAGTTTTAACTTTCTTAGCAGATCCTCTTGTCTTACGAAACTTTTCATTAGCTCTTGTTGCTATATCTTTATAATTCTAGAACTCAATATCATCATTCAAATCATTCAATTTCTCTTGATTTTACATTAATAATTCAATCGGTAAACTACCATAAAATGCCAAAGAAGGATCATTAATATCACCTTCATTCACTAATTTTCTACCAACATAAATCATAGTTTCTTTAATATAAAGAATCTCATCTGATGATATTAAAGCATATACATAACCTGCTTTACCTGCTCTTGCTGTACGACCAGATCTATGTATAAATATTTTAGGATTTGAAGGATAATCATAATGTATAACATTGGCAACAAAAGGTAAATCTATACCTCTACTTGCTAAATCAGTTACAATTAACACTTTAACTTGATTCCTTTTAAAATTATCTAACTATTCTTTTCTGTCCAACTAATCCATTTTACCATAAACATGAACAGATGATATATGAAATTTATTTAAGGCATAAGAAAGCATATCAACTAAAAAACGAGTTGATGCAAATACTAAACAAGTATCTTCTAGTTATCTTATTAAATATATCAAAGCACTTAATTTATTATCATTTGCTGCAAGTAAAAAATGCAATTACATTGTATCAGGTAATTGAAATTCTTTATCTAATTTGCAAAATATGTAATCTTTAAGACCAACTGATGCAAACATACTGAGTTATTCTGGAATAGTGGCAGAAAACATTAATGATTGTTTTTAAGAAGGAAGATGAATTAATATTTATTTTAGTTGATCTGCTAAACCCATTTCAAATAAATAATCTGCCTCATCATAAATAACCATTTAGACTCTTGATAATTTCAATCTATCTTCTAATAAATGTTGCAACACTCTACCAGGTGTACAAATCAAAATATCAGGATTTGAGGCTAAACTTTCAAATTAACCTTCAAAACCATGACCTCCAACCATAATAGAATATTGAAGATCTGTAAATTTACATAAGGCTTTTAACACTGATGCAATTTGTAATGCTAATTCTCTTGTTGGAAGAAGTATTAATCCCCTAATACCTACAACTGTACTATGATTTTGTAGTTTATTTATTAGGGGAATCAGAAAAGCAGCTGTTTTACCAGACCCAGTTTTAGAACAAGCTACAATGTCACGTCCTGCTAATATTTATGGTATTGCCTAAATTAGATAAATGGTTATTATACTTTTCTTTAAATTGGAGTAGGAACATTAAATCCCTAATTCTTGATAGCTCTATAAAGTTCTGGGATTAAACCCATGGATTCGAATCCTCCAGATTTTTTGACTTTAGTTTAATCCATATATTAAATTATTAAAATGCAATTTGGATGATAATATTTATGCTATTACTTTGAATTTGATATTGTAAGACATAAATTTTAAATGAAATTATATTATTAGAAATGATTTAAATGATCTCAACCATTATTGAATAATGTATTGGTTTCTTAAATATTTAAATTAATTTTTCTCCATAATTAATAATTAAAAATGGAAAGAGCTGCAAATCTCATATTAACAGCAGGATCCCTACTTGTAGGAGGTGGAATGTTATTTAAGTCCTTCTTTTATACAGTAGATGGTGGATAAAGAGGATTAATATTTGATCGATTTTAAGGAGTGAAAGAATCTGTCTATGGAGAAGGAATGCACTTTTTCATTCCAGTTATTTAAGTATTGAATAAAATAATGATATTTAGTCACCAATCGTGGCTGAAGTTCGTCTTTAACCAAAAACTGTGGCATCTCATACAGGTACAAAAGATTTGTAAACAGTGGATATTGCTATAAGAATGCTACATAAACCTATTGAATAATATTTACCTGAAATTTATAAGTAGAATTTGCAAATAATATTTATCTTAGAACAATTGGTTTAAATTATGAAGAGAAGATTCTTCCATCTATTGCTAATGAAGTTTTGAAAGCAGTTGTGGCTTAATATGATGCAGATCAATTGATCAAAATGAGAGAAAAGATATCTTAAGAAATTAAGGAAGGTTTAATTGAAAGAGCAAAGGAATTCAAAATTGTATTGGAAGATGTATCAATTACACATTTGGGATTTATGAAAGAATATGCTCAAGCTATTGAAGCTAAATAAGTTGCTTAATAATTGGCTGAAAGATAAAAATTCATAGTGTTAAGAGATGAAGAAGAGAAGAATGCAAAAATTATTTTATCAGAAGGAGAATCAGAGGCTGCAAGATTGATTAATGAAGCTGTTAAATCATATGGAACAGGTATTAATATTTAATTTAATATAATAGCCTAGATTGAAATTAAGAAATTAGAGACTGCTAAACATATAGCAGAGACATTAGCTAAGAGTCCAAATATTTCATGGATACCAACTGGAAATGGAGTTTCAAATCTATTGAATTTGAAAACATTTTGAGAATGTAATTTATATTATTTGAATGCATATATATCATGCTTTGACGAGTTTTCTTAACACATATTATAAGATTCCTCCATGTTTATAATATTCAATTTCTACCTCAGTGTCTAATCTAGATTTTGCTTAGAATTTCTTACCAGTTGCTAGATATTATAGAATATAAAATATTACATGTTTCAACAGTGTATGTTTAACCAAGAGTTAAATTACTTTCGTTAACATTGATAGTGAATTATTCTTTTCCAGTTAATCCAAGAGTATCAGCATTTTCACCTTATAAGAATTCAAGTGGTAAGATACCCATTCCAACTAAGTTAGATCTATGGATTCTTTCAAATGATTATGCAATAACACATTTAACACCTTATAAATATGGTCCTCTATAATATATTATAAAATTTATTACTTTGCTGCCCAATCTCTACTACTTCCTGAACCATATTCTTAACCAGCTAAAACAATAGTTTGATTTCCTTCTTTCATATGTCTATCAGCTGCATCAAATACATCCATCACATCTCCTGTTGGAACATATACTGTTTAAGGTCCAACTTTACTAACCAATTTGTTGATGATACGAGTATTAGCAAAAGTACCTCTAGCCATGATTTCATCATTTCCTCTTCTGGCACCATAAGTATTGAAATCCTTTTTAGAAACTCCTTTGCTTTTAAGATAACGACCTGCTGGAGAATTTTCAGCAATTGAACCTGCTGGTGAGATATGATCTGTTGTGATAAAATCACCTAAATTCAAAAGACAATAAGCATTCTTAATTGGTTAAACTGGTTTTGGATTCAATTCAGTTGTTTAGAAGAATGGTGGGTTGTGAATATAAGTGGATTCTGGTTTCCATTAATAAAGATCAGTCTTATTGACTTTCAATTAATTCCATCTTTCTGTTCCTTAAGCAATTTTTGAGTAAATTTCTCTAAACATTTGTGGTTTAAGTGCTTATTCAACAGCCTTACTACATTATTCTCTACTTGGCCAGATATCTTTCAAAAATACTGATTTTCCATTTTTATCAGTTCCAATTGGTGTTGTATCAAAATCAATGTTGACAGTACCAGCTAATGCATAAGCAACAACCAATGGTGGAGATGCAAGATAATTTGCTCTAACTTATTAATGGATTCTGGCTTCAAAATTACGATTTCCTGATAAGACAGCAGCAGCAACTAAATCTTTATTTTTAATGGCATCTGCAACCTCATTATCTAATTCTCCAGAGTTACCAATGCAAGTCATACAACCATAACCAGCAGTAGTAAAACCCAATTGATCAAGATATTTATTGACACCTGATTCTTCGAAATATTTAGTAACAACATTAGATCCTGGAGAGAGAGTTGTTTTAATGTATGGTTTAACTTTCAAACCTTTTTCAACTGCATTCTTAGCCAAAAGACCAGCACCAATCATACTTTCTGGATTACTTGTATTAGTGCATGATGTAATAGCAGCAATAACAACACTTCCATGTTAAAGAGAATATTTCTATCCTTGATATGTGAATTCTACAACATCTGCTTATTTTTCTTATGGAATACCAAATCCTTTGAATCCTACCTTATTGTTAAGACAAGAACTCCAATCTTTCTTCATTTCACCTAATGGCACTCTATCATGAGGTCTCTTTGGTCCTGAAAGTGATGGTTATACTGAAGCAAGATCCAAATCTAAAACTTCACCAGAAAAGTGAGGATCATTTCCACTCTTATAATCACGGAATAAACCTTATTCTCTAAGATAAGCTTCAATTTATCTAACTTTTGTTTCTGGTCTACCTGTTAAATTCAAATAATCAATAGTTTTATGATCAATAGGGAAATATCCCATTGTGGCACCATATTCTGGAGCCATATTAGCAATAGTTGCTCTATCAGCTAAAGACAATGTTTCAACTCCTGGTCCAAAGAATTCAACAAATTTACCAACAACACCTCTCTTTCTTAACATTTATGTGCATGTAAGTACTAGATCAGTGGCTGTTACATTTGATGGCAATTTTCCATGTAATCTAAAACCTACAACTTCAGGTAAGACCATTGATATTGTTTATCCAAGCATAACTGCTTCTGCTTCAATACCACCTACTCCCCATCCTGTTACTCCTAAACCATTAATCATTGTTGTATGAGAATCTGTTCCTAC